>VWZV01004767.1:769560-815748 GCA_013397155.1 Irena cyanogastra | reverse complement strand
AAGCAGTCAGTCTTCAAATGAGCCTTTTGAGGTGCTTCGAGTTCTCTCTGCCATATTTCCCTCTTGCTAGATGTCATGAACTTGCACTAAGAGAGGCTCACATAAACAAAGAGAAAACTTCACACCATTCATTCTGTTGCTGCAGTCTGTATGGCAGCACACCAAGCTAAAAGAGAGTCCTGCTGGACAGGAGCATGCAGCTCATTAATATCACTGGATTAGAATTTAGTCCTTTATGCTTGCTATAGCTGCTTTCCAGTCAGCTTTTATTGTTGCTGAAATATTTTGCATTGTCATATGAAATGATTAATATATAAACATGAGTGAAACAAAGACAGATGCTAGAGGATTTCTAGTGGATTTACTGAAAACTGAGTACAGGAAAATGAGTGCTGGAAAGCACACATAAATAACAACAGGCTTATTTATAACAGCTAGAAAAAGAGGGAAACCAGTTCCAGCTCTTTTGTTACTTCCCTCCCTAATATAGGTCAGACAAGGAATTTACACATATGCATCTCCTATTTGGTTTTCCATATGCAGAAGAGACAAGTATGCAGCCTTTTCTTGCTGAGACATTATGAAAGATAACAGTATAGGAGGTTATAAGAAGTGTGATACGAGGATCTTTGCTGGATATAGACTCATACAACATCTTTTATTAGAGATGTAGGAGCAAAAGAGTAGCCTGCTGATTGCATTCACAGGTTTTATTAAATTAGGAGAATTGGAATCTCAAGAGGCTAAAAAGTGGCAAAATAAGATTCAACTTGGCAAAAGTCATGTGGGATAGGCTTTACAAAAAAAAAAAGTAAAATCCTTAATTTAAGGTAAAATCATTNCAGCACATGAAAGCTATAGTATTGTGGATTATCAGACTTTTTGCCTGGAATAAGATGGATGCAGAAACACTCTGTTTAACAAAGATCCCACATTATCTTTGCCCAGGCTTCTTCCCCCTGTTCTTTGAAGCTTTACTAGAGTATACTGTGTCACAGGGCAGCATAAAGGGTAGCTACTTCCTAAGACAGTTTACAGGCTGCAGAATTAGTTTGGTTTTAAGAAAATCAAAAAGCTTCAAAGAACAGGGGGAAGAAGCCTGGGCAAAGATAATGTGGGATCTTTGTTAAACAGAGTGTTTCTGCATCCATCTTATTCCAGGCAAAAAGTCTGATAATCCACAATACTATAGCTTTCATGTGCTGGGGCACAGTGCCAGTGTTGCAACTGCTGCAGAAGGTAGGAACAAAGAGGGAAGATAAGGAGTTGTGCTGTAGGGGGAAGGGGAGGAGTGAAGAAAAAAAAAATCTTTTGCATTCATGGAATGATTGTGACACAATCATAATAATTTGGAAATAATTATATTTGTTATCAGTCAACATAATTTCCTGCAGTTCTACACACAACGTCATTTTCCTTTTCCAGCAGTCAGGCTGAACAAACGGTTCTGTTCTTGTTATTATTTCAGTTTGAAGCCGAGTAATGTTGGTTGAACTAATAGTATAAACACAAGGATATCACTTAGAAATGCCTGAAGATTGGCATTTAGCTTATTGTTTCCTAATATGATGTAATCATATTTTTTCATTCTCACTTTTCCCCCTTGTATTTTGCTGAAAAATGCCACAGTGCTGTGGTATTTTAAGGACAAGCATTACAATATGGTTAAAGCTTGACTCTGAGTTTAAGTTATTGTCCAGAGCCCATTACTGTAGTGTTGGAGTGCCTAAGAGAGACTATTTAGTAGATGAAAGAAAAATAACACAAAATCAGTATCATGCTGTTTATTTTAATGCTGTAGGGTAGAATTCTGTGTATGACATATTTAAAATGACTGATGGATTTTAACTTACAGTTTAGGAGAGAGGATGCAGACCCCTTGCTGGGGTGTGACTTTCTTCCACCAAATGAATCTGTGACTCCCCAGAGGGCCTGATACGTCCTTGGCTCTCCAAGGTCATGTTACCTTCAGCTTTTCTTAGAGACTTGGCTGGATAAAGAGGCCAGCTTTAGCCTGGGCTGTTCATTTCTCAGGACTTTTGCCATAGCATATGGAACCTGTTCCCTCCTTAAGCAGTCAGTCTTCAAATGAGCCTTTTGAGGTGCTTCGAGTTCTCTCTGCCATATTTCCCTCTTGCTAGATGTCATGAACTTGCACTAAGAGAGGCTCACATAAACAAAGAGAAAACTTCACACCATTCATTCTGTTGCTGCAGTCTGTATGGCAGCACACCAAGCTAAAAGAGAGTCCTGCTGGACAGGAGCATGCAGCTCATTAATATCACTGGATTAGAATTTAGTCCTTTATGCTTGCTATAGCTGCTTTCCAGTCAGCTTTTATTGTTGCTGAAATATTTTGCATTGTCATATGAAATGATTAATATATAAACATGAGTGAAACAAAGACAGATGCTAGAGGATTTCTAGTGGATTTACTGAAAACTGAGTACAGGAAAATGAGTGCTGGAAAGCACACATAAATAACAACAGGCTTATTTATAACAGCTAGAAAAAGAGGGAAACCAGTTCCAGCTCTTTTGTTACTTCCCTCCCTAATATAGGTCAGACAAGGAATTTACACATATGCATCTCCTATTTGGTTTTCCATATGCAGAAGAGACAAGTATGCAGCCTTTTCTTGCTGAGACATTATGAAAGATAACAGTATAGGAGGTTATAAGAAGTGTGATACGAGGATCTTTGCTGGATATAGACTCATACAACATCTTTTATTAGAGATGTAGGAGCAAAAGAGTAGCCTGCTGATTGCATTCACAGGTTTTATTAAATTAGGAGAATTGGAATCTCAAGAGGCTAAAAAGTGGCAAAATAAGATTCAACTTGGCAAAAGTCATGTGGGATAGGCTTTACAAAAAAAAAAAGTAAAATCCTTAATTTAAGGTAAAATCCATCACAGTTTTAAGGAGGTTAGAGACATATGTTTTTAAGGTATGACCTTTAAATTTATGGTACTTTGGACACTTGGCATCTATAGGAAACCATTCAACTACACTGCTGATTATTAAGACTACAGTCTTCTTTAAAAATTCTTCTATGAAGGCTTGGAGTAGTGTATAAGAAGTTTCTGTTCCAGCCAGCTTCTTTCCCTTTAGTCTCATTTCAAAGTCACATTGATGAGAACAAAGGAAGTTTCTCAAGCAAGAAGTACTGAAAATGAGCTAATGAGAGAGCTTTCTATTAGCTAAATTGGCAGCTTCTCTACAGGGATGTAGCTGCTTCTATGAAACAGCCTCAATAGTATCCACTACTAGATATTATTTCTTTAGTAATAGTCATTACACAAATATAGATATATAAAGTGTAAGAAACATCTAAGGATGTCTAATATGCATAGTTATGGATAAATTTCAAAAGTTTGTGTTGTTTGACTGGAGGAACTGTGGGACTACCTAAAATTCATGCAGTAATTACAGGCTTTTAATATTTTATCAATCAATGGACATTCCACTTAGAGACTGATTTACAGATAGTCTCAGCACCCCATAGCTCCAATGGAACACAGTATTACCTGAGATCTCCACAAGTCAGACACCTTCCTCCTCCAATTTGGAAACTGGTGAGTACCGAGTGACCGCTAATGCTGCCAAACTCGGGCAGAAGAGGATGTATATGTGTAACCAGTCTGTGCTGAAAACACCACTATGGACATGGCTGAAACAAACCCTTTGGAAGGACTGAAAAGGCATCCGTATGAACAGGAACAACATTTAAGGTTTTGCAGCCTTACTACCGAAGAGTTACAAGGGTAAAGAAGCCTCATGTTTTAGAGCTGAAGTTGTTGATCTGTGTGTATCAGTATAGATTGTTGTCTCTATTATATTACAGTCAACAGTTGAACTAGGTCATCAGTGTTTTTCTGTTAATATCCTTGTGTTTATATGAAACAGATCCATGCATGAAGCAGTGCTCTCCCCCAGTGTGAAGAGGAATATTTTTTACCTAGAAGATGGAGAATGGCATGATCATACACAGAGGATGATGAGTTGTGATGAATATGAATATGTTCCTAATCTGTTAGCTTGCTCAGTACTAATCTAAATAAAACTGTTAATAAGTAGTTAAGATTTAAATAGTTTAATAAGCATCAAACAATATATATATTTCTCTGCAAAAATTTTAGGGGTTTATATACCTCCCATGACTTCCCATTGTTTCCATCTAACACCATATTATGAATTGCCCTGCAATCAGCTGGTGCCCGGAGCTGTCACTGGCACTTACTGAGAATTTTCTCCTCCACATGGAGACAGGAACATGTGTACTGACTTACTAGCCCATGCACTCATTGTGGATCAACAAGGCCCTTCCTTTCTCAGCTTAACAGCCCAATGCATTTACCTTTCTGTTGCATTTCAAGGATCATGCTGGGGTGGCAGGAGGAGAGCAGAAGTTCCTACCAAGCTGAATGGTTATTCCCTGAGGCACTGAAGGGACCCTCAGGCTTCAGAAGGAGCCCTTCCGCTGTCTTAATGAAAAGGGGCTTTTATTGACTTTTTCAGCACTGGGAAAAGACTAGATGCAGGTTAAGAAATCCACAGTGAAAGGGCCTTAGATGGCTTAGAAAAAGCACAGGTCAGATTCTTTTCAGCAATGGTGAAACTCTTCTTGATGGATGCTGTGCTTGCTGTCATGCTCTGCTCAGGTTAGCCATGTGCAGCAGCAGCAGCAGCAGCAGGATCACAGGGAGGCAGGACCATGGACACAGAATAGGCTCCCTGTGGTGACATGGCCATATCACTCAGAAAGATTACATCAGCTATCTTTCTAATAGGCCATTTTTGTTTTATTTATAACCAGTATAACTAATACACTGTGTGTTTACCTCTGAACTCTTTGCCTTTCTTACAAAGCCACTTGTGGGTTCCAGATGGAGCAATGAACAGCTAGGAGCTAAGATAAAAGCCTGAGAGGTGAAATAATTGCTTAAATGGGGATAGAATACCCTGCAGGTAGATGAGTGGATCTACAGAACTTTAAAGCAGTAATTTAAAATGAAATTCTCCTTTTGGCTCTGAATCCTTTGGAAAGATGTGATACAGTACATCTGTAGTTTTGAGATAGATGCAGGAAAATTTAAAAATTGCTAAGTAAGAGGTTACAGACAGTTTGCAGGGGTAGCAGTAATGGCTAAGAGTCTAAAAACCCAAAGGGAAGCAACTGGACTGGATTTTAGGAAAAAGCTCAAGAATTCTAAGGCAATGAAGTATGTGTTCAATGAGAATTGAGAAGCTCACTAAAGACTTGTCTTTGATATATAGACACTGTATCCTAACAATTGTTCCCTTTTATTCTTGATAATTTAAGATTATTTTTTAATGTACCTTCCAGTAGCATGAAAATGATGTAGTCTTGAATGCAATTGTATTGTAAAACAAAGCAAGGACCATCTGAACTAAAATTAATGCACAGTATTAAATCAGGTACTTAATCACTCATTTTAGTTTGATTTACTGGAGCTATTGCATTCTTGTTATATATTACTGAAAAAATTTAACAATACACAACACGTCTCTGAATACCATGATATTTAGATGTGCTTTAGGAGGCAATTAGAGAATTCTGATTCTTGAAAACCCAACAGAACTATTAGAATTGCATATTAAAACACCCCCTTCTCCTCTCAAACTTAAATACACCCATATTCTGCTTTATCAAGTAGCAAGTTGTGCACTAGTTTCCCATGTAAAAGGCTTTTAAAAGCACAAATGAAATTAATTTCAACTGGATACAACTGTTTTTAAAAAAAATGCTAAAATACTTTTTACTGGGAAACTTAAAAAAATGTGTCTGTAAAGGGGGTTGATACATTTTGTGTATGCTACTGCTCTATCTTCATTTACAGATAAATTATCACATTATTCTCTTTGCTCTCCCACTTGCAAATTAAGTTGTCATTCAACAATTCATAAAGAGCCAAGTTGCACAATCCATAAGAACAAATAATGCAGCTATTATTTTTTTTTCTTAATGCTGTCTTTTATATGTGTGGTTTTGTGATTTTTTCCCCCCCTTTAGTCTTTGTATCTGATTTTATATTGAAAAGATGCTTATATTTTTTTTCCTAATAGCTGGACGCCATTTAAGTGCTATTGTTAGTAAATACATTTTTCCAGAAAAAAAATATAAAATATTTTCTAAGAGCATACTTAAAAACTGCCACATTTTTTTGGCAAGAAAATTCTGACTTCTATTAGTTTTCACGGAAGAATGTGAGTTCCAGAAGAAAAAAGAAATACGAAAATTACTTTTCCAAATTAGGATACGGAGAGAGCATCCAAAGCCCTTTGATGTATTTTTTTTTTACGTCACTCAACCCTGATATTTCAAGTCCAAATAAAATGAATATTTTCAAAATAACCATGCTATACAATATGCAAAATTATTTTTAGTGATTTTTTTTTTTCCTATAAAACTTTGAGCTGGGAATTTGCATGAAAACTCACTCGCAGTCTCTAAGTAGCTGTTCTGGATGTTTCTGCATTAAATAGCCACATTTGGCAGCAACCTCTTGAATTATATCAGTTAAATTTTTTTCTATGTAAGAAGTTCTTATAAACATTCACATTTTCAGTGGAATTTGTTTTTCATCAAGTAGGCCTGAAGAAAAGGTTTCTGCTCTCTGCTCAAGCTAAATTTCACAAGACCAATTTGCTGGAAATCAGCAAATACAAGTAGAGCAGTGTCACAGTTCTGTGTTTCACCTGAGTTAAACAAGGCTTTGAAGCTGAGGCAGATATAAAGGAATACATCTCACTTATGGTGTTAGTGCTAGATGGAGGCTGTGGTCTTGCTTCCTCACTGCTCAGTGGGTACAGGGTCTGGGAGGCTTGCAGTGCTAACTCTGCATGAAATGAGAACAAAACATAGGCAAAGTGACCCAGTGTTTCTATTCTCAGTGAGTGAATGTATTTTAGGAAGTTAAAACCATTTTAATTTCATTGGGTGTGAATGGTAGTATCTCCAAATTTTGTCCAGATCACTTCCAATCTTATATCTACGGTGACAGGGAGAAAAGCACCTGGGACTTTGGTAGCCTGCCATTATGCTGCCCATCAGCAATGAGTGCTGGGCTGTCTTCCTTAGCTCAGCAAACAGAGTCAAATGTGCCTGACCAACTGTTTCTGAAAAAGGTGCTGTTTTCTTCCATGGAGGCACTAGACAGGACCTGAATTTTGACTTTCTGATTAATGTTTTATTTTTGTGCCTGCTGTTGTGGCTTTCTTACAGCCTACTAATTTGCCATAGTGCCTGTCTCACAAGTACACACCTCTTCCTTCTCCCTTGACTAATGTTTTTCACAGTCAAGGAATTGTGTAGATAGTTTGGGCTGACCACAAATGCTTGATGCTAGAAACACGGACTTTAGCAAAATGGTGCTTTGAAAAAAAAAAAATCACTTGGAATAAAGACACCAACCTATTATATTGTCTTGCACAAGCCTACATAGAGGCTCATGCTGCATACCTAATCAAGTGCTTTGAAATCCCTTTTACATCAACTGCAATAGCTGGTGGGAAATGACATCTGATTAGAGCCAAAACTTTCTCTGTGCAGGCCAATAGAGTGAGGAAGAGAGGAGAGAAAAGCTGCAGAGACTTGCTTTTGCCTTGCTGAGACATGGCCCTGGCAGCAGTAGTGACATCCCTCAGGTGCCAGGAAGGCACAGGCTGGGTCTTCCCTGGGCTGCAGACCCTCCTGGACTGCTCCCTGGGGCAGAACATTGAACACCTCACTTCATACACAGGACAAATTGAAAAGGCATAGAGGGATCTGGAGCTTGTTCTGTTTTCCTTGGTGCTGCTTAGAAGTTTAAGGTCCTTATCTGTGGTTACAAAATAGGCTATGTGGCTGCATCATTTGTAATTCGTGTTCCCAAAGGAATGAAGGGTCAAATAGCTGTAATCAGTGAACAGATCCTGGTATCTGCGAAGAGCAGATGCTGAATAGTTGAACACATCTCATTTTAGAGATCTAAGCTTACTCTTCAAGACTATTTAGATTTATATTATTGAAAAGGTACACTATGTGGATATGCTACACATCAAGACTAATATCCTGTTGCCATCAGGCAAATGGATCTTTTGCAGGGTGAAGTCTGACCACAACTTATCTGGGCAAAGTAGCCTGACTACCTATAGACCTCAGTGTGTTCATACTACTGATGAGGAACTTCAGCCATATCTAACAGATTGGAAAACTGAGAGGAGGGGAAGCAGGATATCTGTAATAGAGCTGACAAAGGAACTGACACCTCAGGCACCCATTTGAGCATCATGTTCCCCATATGTGTTCTCTGACTCCTGAGGAGGACTGTGTAACTAAATTGTCTGGTTTACTTAAAGGAAATAAATCAGTCTAGAGTATTATTCATAAGATTAATCGAGTTATGTAACATTTTCTCCTGTGAAAATCCAGCAGCAGTGCCTTTTTATTTATTTCACTATACAAAAATAAAATGTGAGAGAGTGTCTGCTAGTGGACTACTCTGCAACAGCACTAAGTGCTAAAATGTACAAGTGTGCAGTGAAATAAAATAGAGAATTGTTCTGCAAGGTCTTGACTCTGACCTTATGTTTACTTGTATCAAAATTGTTCCAAAAAAGAGGTGGAAGAAACCAGCCAATTCTCCTCTAAAATTATCAATGCCACCAGAATCACTGAGCGCAGATCCTAGTAAGTTTCTATAAATAGAACTCGGAGGAGTTGTGGAAGATTTTCAGATCCCCTAATTTTCCAGCTGTAGCTGATAACTGGCAGCTGACTCTGGTGGCTGAGGAGCAAGTGGGATTACTCCCAGCTGTCCAAGGGAGATCTACAAGCAACTTGCAAGGCACTTCAATACTTGGAAATTGCCTATCTTTCAAAAGCTTTTTGTTGTATCAAAATAAATGTCAGAGAATACATGCCTGGCAACATTCTCCTGTTTATCACGTGAAACCTCTAAAGAATCTCTTGAGCCTCTGTTTGCCAAGTGCACAAATTGTCAGCCTGTTCTTGGACATGCTCACCAGTGTTAGTGGATATTACTTGTGCTAGAAAGTATCTGAAGGATCAGGACCCGTGAATTATTGTTTTTACTACAACCCCTAGGGGCACTGCATGGGAATTAGAATACAAGCTATTGAACAAGGCACTTAAACACGTAGCAAAGAAGTTATGGAAATCTGCAGTTTGAAGTAGACAGCAGTAAGTGTGTACCAAGGAAATAGAGAGAAGAGGCATTAAAGGAGTGTAAAAGTGGTCAGAGGTTTAATACCACCGATATTTCATAAAGAAGTACTTATTAAAAACAAAGTCATAGGGATAATATACGTATTGGTTGAAAGCTTAAGTGCAGGGCAAAATATGTATGTGATAATTTCTCTGTGGTTTAGGTGTGGAGGTTGGGTTTCCATGTGCTGGGACATCACAGATGCCTACAAATTGTGTCTTACATCTAAGTTGTTTATAATGTGATTGCAAACAGCGAATGTATTGTTTCAACACGGTTAATGTTTATGAGCTGCATTTCAGTTTATAGGTACACACAGATTGCCTGGAAAAGTACCAGCCCATTCCATTTTTTGAGCAGTGATGAAGAAAGATGGAAGTTTGCATACTCCCTTACAGTGTAAAATCACACGGGGGAACAAAATAAGTCCAAGAAAAGTACACTTGTTTGGGTCTTAAGTTTCTATGAATTACCTCATACCCTTCTGCTGTCTGTGAGATTATCTGAGATTCCAAATAGGGTAATTTCTGACCAAGAAAGGAAGAAAATAAAGGCTGGGAGTCCATGAGAAATCAAGACCGCGATGCTATAGATTCTCAGCATAGACTTGCAAAAAAACCTTTATCAAAAGCTTTCCTTTGGCTACCACCAGAACCTTTAACAAAGTCCAGCTGGTTTCTGTACTGCTTTTGGCTCCATGACCCATGTGTGCACTCTGGGGAGAGGGGGCTCATGCAGGGTAAATGGATTTAATGCTGCTTCAAGCCACATTAACTGTACTCAACATTTACAGCATATGGTTCCCAGGTTTCCCAGTGGAAAATATCATTCAGACCTGCTGCTCGTTAGTTCTTTGTACACCCTCTACTATGCTTCCTCTTTCTTTATGACCTACAAACCATCTGAAAGTTTTGGAGGAGAGGGTTGTGCAAAAGGGAGAGGTAACATTAAATATTGCTTTCTTGGCTTAATTTTTCCCCCACTTCATTAGAAAATATGTAAACCAGAAAAACGGACACACTAATTGTAAAAGTATCAAACAAAACCCTTTGTGGTTTACAGTAGAAAATAGGAAAGAATACTATTAAAACTTATTTATAGACAAAGTGATTTTTTGAAAAATATTTTTACTTGCAGTTTTCCTTCTCTCTGCAAACTTCATCTCAGGAAATTATTTACAGAAATACTCAGGTAAGCAGCAGTGCATCAGTAGAACAGGCATGCACAGTTTACTAGAGCTATGTGTTTATAGAAGAGAGCAGTCACTGAATGGACTTTTCACTTAAGCCTCCAGATCCCCTCAGGTGCCCAGCAGTGGCATGGGTGGTTGGGTATTCAGTGCATAACTGTGCCTGAACAGTGAGAGCTGCACTACTTAAGCTGCCAGCCAGAGTACATGTCCTTACCTGCTCAGCTGTAGGAGTTAAGAGCTTGGCTTGCCAGGGATGGCACAGAAAGGAGGTGTGCTGGGGAAAGAGCAGGACATCCCTGTTAAAAGCTGTGTATCTAATTTCTCATGCAGGGCTGTTTTCACTCATTTTCCTGTTCTTCAGCACTTAATGATTTTTCTGTCATCAATGGAGTTTTAATTGAGGGAGATTAGGGGTGGATTAAAGGATCTCATCAGAGCTCAAACTGCCTGCATCCACTTCCTGTTGAGTCCTCTCAACAGAAGAGCTATTGACATTAGAAAAGTGAAAAATACTTAAGTCAGTGACACAGTGAGGCAGAACTCAATCCAACTATAACCAAGGAGTTACAAATGTAAAGGCAAGCATGTGATAAAATCTTGGAGATCAGAGAAGGGCGTGGTTTGCGTCATTTTGCTACTTCTGGATTTCACCTGGCTATATACGAGAGGGGCTTAAACTTTAGCAGACACAAAGACATCACCTCAACTCCTCCCTCAAATGCTTATGGATTTTTTGATGAAAGACATTTTCCAGCATATAGTTGAATCAATATTAAAAATGTTGTAAAATTCACCACACAAAACCCCAATGGATTTCCATTTCATTCTATATTTACATTGGATTTAGAATAAAACTACATTAGGAACATAAACTCTTTTTCTCCTTTTATACCAGGGAGAAGTAGGATATCGAGGTTATGCATTTATTTGGGTTAGTTCTCTTTTTACTTTTTTCTTGAAAATACTTTATCTTATCTAACCAGGAGAAAAGGGAGAGGGAATAGAGTCTCTAAAAATGAATCTATTGAGCACTTAGCCAGACATGGGAGAAAATCCTGACCCTGCAAAGAAAATAAAATACTCTTAGTGATTTCAGTGGGCAGAGTTTCATATATTGCTTCCCAAAGAGCAAAAGCTTAGTTCTGCTCTTCATGTTTCGCTTTAATCACCGGGCGTTACACATGCAAATCCACAGCAAGACTGTAACTAGAACATTTAAGCCTAATTATACAGCTCTGGGAACAATGACCAAATCTCATCACAATTTTTTATCTTTTAGATGCTAAGAAATCTTTTCAGTTACAAAAATTTCCTCTCAGATATGCACAGCAGGTCTCAGCTGTGATATGCTACTGACATCAATGGGATATATGTATACAGTACTTAGATACACATATGCAAGTCAAAATTTACCATGAGGTTCTGTGAGGATAATACTAGTGATGTTTTCTATATCTGTACTTGAAAGAAGCAGTGACATTTTAGTCTCTTGGAGTGTGTTTCAGATACAATTCTAGTTACGACTCAGTTGAGACCTTCAAAGTTACATTCCAAAGGGGTCCAGAAGGCTCTAAGCTAAAAATGTTTTTAGAATGGAAATTCTTGTAAAACGTGCTACCTGTAAATCTTATGCTAAGCATGACTTGGTGGGGCCATGTCCACTCCTATGGGTTGTCCCTGCTCCCAGTAGCCTGCCTAACTAAAGTTGATTGAATATATCAGTATCTTGGTGAGGCTTTTCTGGGTGTGTTTTGGGTTATAATTTATTTACTATTTATTTAAACAGATGAAAACCTATCTGAGGAATTATTGTTTGCTTTCATAGAATATTTTTTATTCATTATGCTATCACACCATTGTGAGTTTGTTTGCTGCTGAGCATATGTGGTAGCCTGAGTCTGGCTGTTGAACGCCTGTAACTTCAGGCACATATCTGCAGTGAATGTCTGTGATTTGATGATATCTTCTAGCCTGGCTAGCTCCATACACATAGCAGCACTCAGCCCTACAGGGTTACCAGGTGTCTGCAAATTTCAGAGAGGTTTCTGAGAGACTCACTGTATTTTTTATTGGACAGCTGTTTTATGCATATGCAATGAAATAAATACAACTAGTCCCCAAATGGTCAAAGTTATCTTATAATGGCATCTGACAAACTTCACTGCACATGTGAAGGTTCTCCTCTGCAGTAAATCCCAGACAAAAATTGGTAGACCTGTACTTAAAAGACTGAGTTTCAGACAGATACTTGGGGTCTGCAAAATAATTCTGGAACAATTCAAACTCATTGCTGCTAGTTCACATGAAAGAACTTGACAGAAAAAACTTGGTGTTCCAGGTCCCCACCTGTTTGCAGTTGGAATGATGAGGAGCTCAGCTGCGAGGAGACTGGAAATTGCTGTTGAAGGACAGGACCCAATAGAAATGAGATGAAGCACAGGTAGAAATTGGGTTAAGATACAGCTAAAAAGGGAGAACTCAAACTTACAGCAGATTTTTCAAATTTCCACAACAATAAAGACAGCAAGTTCACTCTGGATTGTTGTTCTCAGCACTCAGAAAAAAATGTTAACGGAGAATACAGCTGCCAAAAATATAAACTCACGTGCTACTCTGTATTTGCTAAACATAGCATATCACAGGTACTTGACTATAATGCATTTCTTCGTAATTTATGTTTGGGTTTTTTTCTGAAAATACCAGATTTTAAATGAGTGAGTTCGAATCCTGGATGTTTAAAACCAAATAGCATTGTGTAAATTATGTTAAATTGTGAAAATGATGATTAGAATAATTCAAGAGTCAAATTCAGACACCTATTATATGCTGCTGAACTTCAAGTATAATTGTGTCTGTCTCACACTGATACCAAAAATAGGAATATTGTAAATGAAGTGGAAGAAAAATTATGGCACAGAATCCCATGAGTTATAGCCTTCAGAGAATCAGTCTAGTGGTCAGACACAACCTAACATGGCCAATAGATTCTCCTGAAGTGCTCTTTGTCATTACAAGGCAATTACCGAAAACAGGCAGAAGAAGAGAGAAGAAATTCTTTCAGCATTGTTGTTGTAAATCCCAGCCAGCAGCCAAGTCCCACACTCCCTGTCTCAGTCTCCCTATGGTGGTATGAGGGGAAGAATCAGAAGAGCAAAAGCTGGAGAAATCTCAGTGTCATTGAGATAAAGACAGTTCAACAGGTGAAGCAAAAGCTGCTCACACAAGGAAAGCAAAACAAGGTAGTCATTCAGCCCTTCCCAAGGGCAGGCAGGCTTCAGCCTCCTGCTTCATCTCCAGGACCCTGTCACATATAACAGTGTTTTGGGAAGAGAGATGTCACCACTTGAAATATTTCCCCTTTCTTCCTTCTCCCCCAGCTGTTTATGCTGAGCATGGTGCAATAGGATATGGAATTTTCCTTGGGTCAGCTGGGGTCAGCTGTCCAGGCTGTGTCCCCTCTCAAACTCCTTGTGCACTCGCAGCTTCCTCGCTGGTGGTGGCAGTGGGGAGGGTCAGGCAAGGCCTTAAGTTTGTGTCAGCACTGCTGAGCGGTGACAAAAACACCTCAATACTACCAACACTCTTTTCAGCCCAAATCCAAAACATCCTCTTACCAGCCACTATGAGAAAAAATACCTATCCCATTCAAAACCAGCACAAGCATCTTCCACAAAAGAAGACAAATGAAAAAACTAAAACTCATTAGAGGCTTTGAAGTTCTTTAAAACAAAGGTGGTCAACTCTAAGAGTGATTGAAAGCGGTTAGTGTCTGTGCTACCAGTCTTTTCCTCTGAAAAATTGGGCTGTAAGGCTGACCAATTCTTTAAGATGCTGGGAAGCGGTAGTTATCTGGTTGAACCAGCAGCTGCTGGTGAGAAATAAGACAAAGAAAAACATGTTTACACAGATCTCATCTTCTCCTTCATAAGTTTTTTCCTTTAATATTTTCAATTTGCTAGTTGTATTGAAGTTTCATAGTTACAAACTCAGTCTTGTGCTTTTCATTTATATGGCTGACATTTACTAAATTTACATTTATGTCTCAGGCAGTGAGAAGACGTCACAGGAAAAAACCCTTTGATTAATTTCACCTGCTATTGGTTACATTTATTTTCTTATTTGTGACCATTGTTCATACTTTCTGGAAACTGATTTTCTCAAATTAACAATACAATTGATTCCTGCTGTGGGGTAGCTATTTAAAAAATCCTGGAAATTTCCAGTTTGCTTTTTTACTAGCTCAGTTAAAATGCCTTCAGTTCATTGACAGCAAGAGTCCAGCTAAGCCTATAAAGCTACCACTGTGAGCAGAAGGAAATTTCCTTCATCTATCTCCCTAAGAGATACAGAACTGCATGATTTAAAAGTGTGATAGAACGTTTATAGGGGAATCTGACCACTGCAAGAGTAGAATAACAAGTCAGATGAAGCAGAAGAGCAGTTTTCATATCCTCAGGTAAATGCCGTATTTTCACAAAATTTCATAGTTTGCAAAACTTGTTGAAATGCTGCAAGAGACTGAAAACCACAGTCAGAACTTTGAATAAATTAGATGATATGATTTAGAAGTGCTGCAAAAAACCACCAGAATCTGCATATAAAGAGGCTTTGTGAATCAAGGCTTTGAAATAAGCTGGATTTGTAATAACAAGGTTATATAAAGCATACAGTCAAGAGGAATGTACAGCTAAAATATTTCAAGGCTGAAGTTTTCCATAGTAAGAGAGAAAAGAAACTTTCCCTTGTTTGAATTATATTTAATTCTGTGTCCAAAGATATCAGATTAACCAAAACTCTCCAGAGATACAGGGAATTTGACACGATGACGTAAGTCTCAGACTTCTGATGACGCTTACTTTTCTTGGAGGAGCTACAGGATATATGCCACCTTGGTAGGCACATTATTGAATTTTTGGCACAGAGATGGAGACCATGCTGTTTGTGCTTTCCATGAATAAAAAGATCTCTGTACTCAGATCCAGTGGGACAACCAGATCTTACCATGTATTCCTTGTTGCTCCCTCATAAGAGGAATACCAGAAAATCAGGTCAACCTGCTTAGTCTAGTACCACCTTTTGTTTGGATAACTTCAGCAGGGGAAATACAATAGGGAAGGTGCAACGTATGAAACAAAGTAATGTCTTGAATGCATATTTTTACTAACTTTGAAAAGCTCCCAGGGAATTCATTGGAATCTATGTTAATCTAAAGTAGAAAGAGTTACTATAGTTACTAATACAATAGTTACTAAATATAATTCTCACTATATAAAGTGCACATTCTGGGATCATATAAGTTGAGAAGATAAAAGATCTTTAATTATGTTTGCCAAGGTAATAAATGATTGGCTCCCTTTTCTATTGTTCCGCTGTAGACAGAATATGTGCATAACACTTTAAATGTTTCCAACAATTCAGCATCAGCTAGGAGTATTAGAGTGCTTGTTTCTGCTTCTTTTATTTAAAGGCTGGCAGTAATTTTTCATGTCAAGGTCGTGATTGATGTGGGTTAACTTTCACTAAAAGTCTTTTGGAACATTTTGAGTAATGTTAAAAATTATGGCATGCAATACATCAAAATATTTTTCTAGACTTCCTGCATAAGTAAACAAACACAAGGGAAATGTGGAAGGCATTTATGGTATTTTGTAAGCAAGTTTCAAACTGCATGTCGCAGATTTATATGCTTCATAGCTTATGCTGTGATGCATGTTGCATTTTATTAAAATACACTATGGGTGGGGAATAGATGGTGATGTACCACATTTGTGTCTTTGCCCATGTCAATTTGAAATGGAGATCAATTCACTAAGAAATGTATCCAAGCATGGATTATGTAACCTGTCCATCAAGTGTCAGTTTCCTGGGGAAATACTAATAGCAAGTCCTCAATCTTAGGCCAAATGTCAAGGCTGTAACGTCCAGCACTCCAAGTATGGAACATGAGATTACAAAAAACTGCCATTGACAGGGAAATGTTAAAGCTGCTGATCTTCAGCAGTCAAGAACTCAATAGCACAGAAAATCCCTCCAAGGCATAACTCCCAAAGATAAGTAAAGTAAAACAAGATGAGGAAGAGGTGAAGCAGCAATATATTTTCCTAAAAGAAAAATAAAGAGGGATGTCTACTGTCGCTCTGCAATGTAGCTTTAAAAAAAAAAGATAGGTCACTGGCAGGTGTACATTTTGGAGGTCTCCTTTTTAGGCAGTCAGTGCCTTCTCCTTCACTCTCAATAGCAGACCTTTTTAAGAGCCTGGGGAATGGAAGACACCAGCCTTTTATCATCATGCTTAGGTGTTTCAGTGAGGTACTCATGAGGGATGCCAAGAATTCCTGCAGTCAGTCCATCCAGAGGTGTCTGTCTTTCTATTTTGGACATACCAAGTCCTTAAGCAAAATTCTGAGATTAGAGACTTGTGAATGCAGCCTGTACTGCATTCACAAAGAAAATAGGCTCTTGCTTTGACTGAAGTAAAATTCTGAGAAGCCTAAATGGCTGAGGAAAAGGTTCAGAGATGCTGTAACTGTCAGTGTCGGGAAGTGTTGGAACTTTACACTAACACAATCTTTATTCCTTCGCATTTTTCTTTCCACTTCAAACCCATTTTAGATACTCTCTAAGCATGAGGGATAAACTGCTCTCTGACAGATGAAAGATGATGATTTTCTAAGACGTTTGCATTAGGCAACTAGTTTAGATTAGAAATTGTATGTTTTCATGCCGTTAAACTTAGGTGGGAGAAGTCCTACATCTAATGCATATAGATAAATACTGGTAGCTAAAGAATACTTTAAGATATTTTTGAGTTCCAGGTAGGAGGTAACCATCTTGGGAGGACATGCTTCAGTATTTCCACATCTTCAAAATTACCTAAGTGAACTATGTCTTGGAAAACTGAATACCATTGGGAAGGTGACAGAAAATGACTAAGAGTGTTTGAAATGTTATATTCAATATTATTTATATGTACCATACTCTGCTGAGGTGCTCAGTGAAAGATTCAGCAAGTATTCCCTGCTTTGCAAAAATTGTACGACAGTACCTACCATAACTGCTGAAGTTCAGACTCTGTTATTTCAGTATAATTTTTACTTTTCCAAATATTTATAATGTGTTTTCATTTGCTGTCTTGAAATTAATCAAACAGACAATGCCTAATAAGGCATTAAGATACTTAACTATATAGTATCCAACAACGACCAGAAACTTTTCTGTATTTCTATGTCTTAAAACACCAGCAGCCACAGAAAAAGATATAACCTTCTAACAAAGATTTTAATTGTTTCTAAACCAAAAGAAGACTAATACAGTGCTGGTAATTTATGAACATTTTGTTCTACCAAGATATAGCTGTGCATAAATCTTGGGAAACTGTATTATTTAGCTCATTGTAGCTCTGTAAAAAAGTATGAATAATAAAATATGCACTTCTGTTGTGTTTCCAGCAATCACATTGTTTTCTCTATTCCTACTTTTCTTAGCAATAAAAGAAGGTTTCAAGAGTTTTGTTCTAAGAATTCAAGCTAGAAATTATTTTTATGATCTGCTCCATTTGCATGCTGTCTCACATCTGACAGTCCACTATGAACAATTGAGAGACTTCTTCTGCATAAATTGCAGTAAGCCTTATGGCAATTATTGCTATCTTTACTGATCCATGCAAAACCATTTCTTCGCTCATTCCAGAAAGTGCAAAGCCTCTTCTTTTTAGGGAGTTGTTGACCATATTACAGTTTTCAGCAATATAGCTGTGCAAGTAGAAGTTAACCAGGCCCTTGAGAGGCTGGTTAATTAGAACTTTTGCTGCATGGCAGAAGTGAATGAATTGTGGGCAAGACTGTACATGTAGATTTTTACCCAGGAAGGGCAATTTTACTTTCTATTATAACACTATGAAAATGAGGTGATCTGTTATACGTGTTAAGACACTGCAAGGTCAGACTATTAAAATGATGAACCATTTTAACGATGCTAATACAAGAGTGAAGTAAACAAACAAGGTGAGGAACTAGGTATGATTTAGTTAAAAACAAAAATGTGATTTGACAGAAGTATAAAGGAATATAAAAAGACAGTCTTTTTGCTCTGTTTTCTCAAGATGGCATCTTTGGCTCCAGTTATTTATCTTATCCTGCCGTGTTTAAGGTTTTGTGACACCAGCCTGTAAGAGGTTTTGCCGGTTTCTGTGTTTCGGTTGGTTTAGGAATGATAGCTAAGTCTTGTTTGACTTCTGCTGTGCACATTTACAAAAAGGGAGGAATAATGTTTTTCTAATAATGTCTTCAGAGGCATGAAATGAATAAATGAGCAGGTAGCCCTATCTTTATGAGACAGCTAGCAGGTTGTATCTTGATTTGTTGAAGGAATGTTCTCTGTCAGGGCTGAAAGCCATCTACAGAGCTATAATTTAGTCAATTAAAACCACATAAATAATGTTTAAATGCTGATAAGAACATGCTCACTGACTGCTCTTTATGTATATGGAACATATATATTTCTATTAGCTATTTATAAGCCAGTATGCAGCCTGTGATAAATCCATGGGACAAAATAATCTTTAGATAACGAATAGTTTAATGTGCAGGATGTTAGATGTAGTTTGGAAATGTGTCTCAAAACTGTCTTCCTCCACTTCTATAGCAGCTGATAGCATATCTATACAACTTCTGCAAACATGTCTTTTAGTGTCTTCTGGTTTTAAATGTATGGCATAACTGCTGCTACATGAACTCATTTGTAAAGCCCTGCCTCTCTCACAAATGCCTTTGTTTCTCAGAACAGACCGTTGTCACACTGTAGCTAAGGCTCTTCAAGGATGGCCCATGGTCCAAAACCACGAGACATATAAGCCCATGACCTAATGTATGAACAGGTAGGAGGTGGCTGTGGCTTTCTAGCCTGCTCCCCTGCAAACAGCCCTCTGCTTAAATGGGGAAGCAATTGCAGGAATTGTGAGCTCAGGGTAGGACTTTGTATTTTGCTTGTTTGATTCTTCAGGACAGCTAGGAAAGGGAATTGTCATTTTTAGGTTTTTGATTAATATTGTCAAAAATCCATAGCTTTTTTGAGAATGAATTATTGCAGTGAAAGTAAGCAACATCTGCAAAATTTAATTAATTAAGGATATCTCTTAAAATGCGTAAGATAATAACCACAGGACATCAATTACAATGGTGAGGAATGCTTGCTTAAAGTAAGAGATGGATCACCCTAATTTCTCTTGTTTGTCAGCTAGAAGTGATGAGAATTTATGCTTGTCACTCAGCAAGGATTAATGTAGTTAGCCTTGAAACCTTGACCACTTTGTTCTCAATGTTTGCTTTCAGACTTCTGGCTCACTTAAATTCTGAATGAAAAAAACATTTGTAATGAGTCTTCTGGCCATTGTTTTTGATCCCTTTCAATTTCTCTCTAAAACTAGAAAAGAAGGGACACTCACATTTCTGTGAATAAGCAATGTTATAATTTTATTCATGTGGCAAAAATGTGTGAGCTGGTACAGTAAGTACCCAGTGAGTATACCAGGTGTCTGTGCAGTCAGGAATTGGTTGAGTCACCATTTCTGGTGGCATTTTAAAGGCACGTAGATGTGGCACTTAGGGGCACGGTGTCATCATGAGCTAGGCAGTGCTGGGCTAGTGGCTGGACTCCATGATCTTAGAGGTCTTTTCCAAACTGATCAATCTGTGGTTCTAAGGTACCTTTACCTCATAAATGTGTTTACATGTTTGTGTCCTGTTGAAGTCGATGGGTTATGAACACTTTTTTATGTGTAATCATGTGCCTGCTTGATTTTAAATCTGGAAGTACAAGAGATGAATGCAGCCCAGCTGTAAATTTCTTTTTCTTGACCTGCATTTTTGATATTCTGCTTGAAAACATGTGGCCTGATTTTCAAGGATTTTCAAACTGAGCAAATTCAAGTCAGAATAGTACTTTATAGTCCTAAGGGATGCTTAGTTTTCCAGCTTTACCAGTGGGGCCTTACACACCTTCGCCAGTGAGGCACAGGAGGAATTGATTGTATAATATCTATCATAAACTCTGGGATACACAGATAAAAGGAACTTCATAAGAATAATGACCTTTTTATTGATGACTGCTCTGAGCTGAAATTAATGCAGCTTCTGTCTGCAAAGATGAAGCAATTTAAAAAGGAGAATAGGACATATTTGATGAGTAGCAGATCTGTTTAATACAGAAAATTTTATGAAAACACATGGTTAAGAGATGTGAAAGATGACTTCTTGAGACCAATCCATTTTATTTAGAATATGTTTAAACTATTTTGAAAAAGTTTTCTAAGTGATTTTTAGAAATATTTATGAAGGGTAGAAAAAATTGTTTAGTAAAATGTAGGAAGATACAACTAAGTGTAACAGAGTGAAGTTGTGCAGAGAAAAAAAATAATCTAGACAAGCAGAACAAGTTTGTTAGTGGTAAAATACATGAAATTGTTATAAATTTTCTCAAGGAACATAATAAAAGTCTCATTATTGACTGTGCAGAAGAAGGATCTGTAAGCAATGTGTCCCTGGCAAAGTCTAATTTAGCTGATAAAATGCTTTTTAAATCTCATTCTGAATTTTTCAAATGAAGAAAATATTAGTGAAACCTCTGATTTGTCTGAGTTATCTCTGCACAGAAATGAAGAGAATGTTAAGACATGAACAAGCAAGTACTGCATTCATTTTTTTGAACTTAATCTATACTGTTCAGTTTGGAGCACTATATCTGGGTAAAGAAATATTTACAGCAATCCAAATCTTCCAGTGCATTGCTCCAGCAAATTGCTGTGATTTGGCTTCTAACAAGTCAGAGCCATTGGATCATAGTGGAAGGTTAGATCTAACATGGGTCTTAAAATATTTGCATTAATGAGGAATGCATGGATTCTTTCATCAGTAAATAACTGGAAAGATAGAGAAATAAATAGGATAAATAACTAAAGAATAGTTAACAGCCTGATATGTGGGTAATCTTCTGATCCTCTTGGGATTGGACAGCTTTGGGAATCAAAGATCAGGACTAAACTATGGCATATTTTTATGCAAAGCACTGAATATTCTTCAAACCACACTTATTTTGTTTTATGTCTTTGCTTTGCTGCGGAATGTAGCCAAGGCCTTCAACCTCTCTGGAACCAATTAAAAGTTTTAAATTAAGAATTGACAACTTAGTCTGCACACACTGAACAAGATTCTACGTCTGCCTACAAGAGTACAATGAACATGGCTTTTATGTAATTCCCAGCACATGCAGCCCTTCATGGGCTGATTTTCC
Organism: Irena cyanogastra; assembly: GCA_013397155.1. Classification (NCBI taxonomy): domain Eukaryota; kingdom Metazoa; phylum Chordata; class Aves; order Passeriformes; family Irenidae; genus Irena; species Irena cyanogastra. The sequence continues at coordinate 794,038 of VWZV01004767.1, read as the reverse complement.
TCTTCTGATTTGTAAAGACTAGAGAGCACAGAGGCAGCACATGGTCAAAAAATACAGAAAACACTGGTGCTAAAAGTCCTTGCAGCACCCAAAAGACCTGGTAAAGTACTTTATAACATCAATTATGTTATACATCATCACAGGAAACACTTAACTAATCTTGGGAAGTGTATTTTAAAAAGCCACAAGGTCCAAAGTACATATGCTTTTCAAATGCATCGATATCACAAGTATATCATTATTATTCTGGTGTCAGCATCAGAGTTTACTGACAGCTAAATAGGCCTCAAGCAGTGGGTTTTTTCCCAGTTGTTAGGGAAATGCTTAGCAACAGTTAATGTATTTACTGGCCAGAAACTAATTAATATTCTAAAGTGAATCTTTTAAAAATGCACTTAAAATATAAGGTAAGGTAAAACTTGTACTTAAATGTGAAAAGAAGCCCCTTATTTTCAATAGTCTCTTAAGTTCCCTGTTATATGACCATTTGGATTCTCTTTAGCTTTTGGAGAAGGCTGGCACGTCTGAAGTGGAGTCTGATCAAGACCATTGAACTCTGTAAATGCATGAAAATGTACCTCTTTTTGGACACCAGAAGCTGACAAAAAACACACACTTTTTATTCACAGTAGCCACCAGTGCGACCTGGACATCTTCCACTGTCAGCAAGAATGAACTTCATAGCCCACTTACTAGCACATTGCTTGGTACAATCTCAGTGAAAATCTCTAATTATGATGTACTAATTTACTGAAATGAAGACATTTAAACAAATGATTTTGCATTTTGTTGCAGAACCTGGCTGTTTATATTTAGTGATCTCCTACAGGTGGTATTTCAGTTATTGGTTATTTAATGCCAAACCTGATGGAAGTGTGCTATTTTTCCTCTCATATGTGCATACAAGTTCTTCTCCACTGGTCTGGGAGGTCTAAGGAAAGCCTGCTCGGATCTTTGTGGAGAAGAATGCAATTTTCTAACACAATATATCAGATACAATGCTATTTCCCCACCCACCTTTCCCATTATCTCTGTCCCTGTGCACAGTGCAGATGATAACCCACAGCAATATATAAAAGCTGAAGTAATGCAAGAAGCAGAAGTTTCTCTCTCACACACATCATATTCAGTTGAGTGCAGGAAGTTCAGGATGGAAAACCCAAGCTGTTCAAAATATGTGAGACAACTCCCACTTGTTATGAAATAGATGGAATACAAGGTACCTATGTGTGTAATCCTAAGTACATACAGCCACATTTTAAATTCTATAAAAACATAAACTTGCATATGCATTTAAATTTTAATACACAATTTATAGCTAACATTTTTTGGTTTATTCTTTAAATATGTATGTATGCATGTAAGTGTGTATAGAAGATCCTTGATATTTTTCTTTCATTTTTTCAGTCTTAAGGCCACATCTATCTGCCACTACACAATGTAAGACGGGTAGACCTTAAAATATATTGAAGTGAATGATCAAAAAATGGTTCACCATTTGCCAATGCTCTACTGTTGAATAGCTAAGAATAATGGAGGAAAGAGTCTGCTATTGGAAGCAACTAGCTGTCTAGATTTTCAAACTTCATAGAGTTTGAGGTGTTTTTTTCCCCTATGTACAAAAAAAATCAAATAGAAAAAGTTATAAAGCAAAATGCAAAATTCAAAAAATACCCACTTTGTAACTCTATCTGTTTAACTCTGTCCTATACTATGCCAGTATGGAAAAACAGTCCTTTCCCAGAGAGAAAATCCATTAATATTTGTGAAATGCTTAGATATTGTGATAAAAGGGATCCTGTTAGTACTTAGACAGATGTATCTGCAACATCTGGCAGTAGATTTCACAGCCCAGTCAGAGGTCTGGCCTTGATGACTCTGTTTAATTATCTCTTGGCTAAGGGATACATGTCTTTCCCTCTTATCTCTTATAATCCTACCGAGAGCCCGTCTGGGAAAAATATTGGGTAAGTGAAAACTTAGCCCAGGGAGTTGATGAGATGAGGTAAATCTCAAGCTGCCATGTTCATGAATACTCAAAGTTTTAGCACATTTTTACAAGCTTTGGCAGAAGGACATCATTAACATTTCAGAAGTTCTCCTGATCTTTCTTTATTGCTCTTTGGTCAGTGTCCCTGTAGTTTTCCAGTGTAGCATTTTTTCATTACTGGAAGGAAAATAATACCTCTTGCTGGTAAGACATTTTTCTTTTTCTTAATGAGTTTCAAAATAAAGTAGCTGTATAGGCAGCCTTAAACTTGGGCATCAAAGTAGCACAACAATCATTCCTAGTGGGTGTTCAGCTCTCTTGAGCATCAACTTTATCATACTTATAAAAGTTCTGCTTTACTAATAGAGCATTTGTTTCTATCAGCTGTAGGTAGAATATTATACCTGAGGTAAATCTGTGAAGGAGTAACATTTAGGTTCTGACACATGGGAGTCCTGAAGGAAGTTAATTACCATGACTGATTTCTTTGTAATTTCTACTGGTTTGGTAATTCTGTCTAGAATGTTTTTACAGTTGATCAAATATCTCACAAGAAACCCTCACTTAATCTAACCTGAGCATTTGATTCCACTGAGAAGCATCAAAACTATAGAAAGATATTTCACACAATACTGTTATACTAGATAGAACACATTTTTAAACCAAAAAGAAGGTAAATTTTGCCCCTTAACCTACATATTTTATCTAAACAATATTTTATAGAAAGAATTGTCTAGTTTGGGTATGTTTTTCCTCAGTCATCTTCTTTGCGATTTCTTGCAGTTTCCTTTGAGCACCTGGTATTTGTTTCTAGCCATACAAAATTTTGAAAGGAAAAATTTTTGGTTGAATTTTTGTTCAAAACTATGAACACTGAAATTGGTCACTACTTTTGGCAAATGCCGCTTTGCATTTTCATGGCAAATGATCTTATCCCAAGTGATTGGCTTGACCAAGGATACTGGCTTAATGCCTTTCTTGTAATACAATATTGATGGTTTAAAAATAATAGTAATCCTTGCTTAAATGTATTTTTTGTGTGTAGAATTTGTGCACAGAAATTCGAAAAGTTAGAGAAAAGCCTCTTGTAAAATATATTGTCTTTTAAAGAAGTAGTCTAAATTGAATAGCTGAAGAAAGGAAAATGTGATTTTGGCTAAGTGAAACAGGATGCAATCATTGCTGATCAGAGTAATAATTATTCTCTAAACACAGTGGATTTCTTTAAAGGAAAATAGTCTTGTCTATTCCTCTGTAAAGACTTGACCATTCCTTTGCTACTGAAGACCAAATGTCATAAATACTAAGTTGCAAAAGATTAATCTTACAGTGACTGAGATCTTGATGTGATTAAGTCCAAATTCTGTAGATGTCTGAGACCAGTCACTTTACCCGTGCTATTTAGAGTTCTTTCCTGGTTTTCTATGGGTCATTAGCAGAAGTCTGCCCCACAAGTGAAGCTTACTGAGAATTCAGTAAGGAGTGGAGGGCTACATTCTTCTGTGGTATGACTCAAATCTCTTGTCATTTTGCATTCTTTTACACCTGCTAGCACTTTTAAAATGTGCAGCGTCATCAGAAGCTGCATAATTCAGGAGATAAAACCAGGATTCTCTTTAGACAGAAAAGACCCTATTTTAACTTAATATGGACTGCTGCATATAGTTTCAAGCCATACATATTGCACTTGAAGAACCACCCACGTCAAAATGCTTCCCCTCATGCACAGCACCATCAGAATGCTAGGAAAAAATCAAGCCCATAAAGCCTAGTGCATACAGAAGGAAAAACTTCTTAATGATCTGCTAGTTCAATGACTGAAGATATCACATAATGGCTCTTTTACTGTATGGTTTCAGTGAAGGCACAGGAGATCATATACCATATTAAATCAAATCTGGAAATATTTAAATACTGTTTAGTTTATAGATCAGTGATCTGGTAAACTGTAATGGAACTTTTTCAACTGTAGTGAGTAAATGGAAAAAATGAAAGTTAGGTTGTGTTCATCTGTGACAAAGCAAAAAACACAGTGAAGCTGAAATGGTCTACTGTGTCAAACTCTGTGTTGAAGCATTTTTAATTAACTATTCATCTTCTCATTAGTCAGGATTAATGCAGAAGGATCTATTAAGATCTACTGTCTCAAAGAGTATGTCGTGCCAAGAGTCTTTAAAGCCTCAAGATATATTACCCAGTCACAGTACCACATTATAGACTGACAGAAAAATTGCATACTTAAAAAATAAAGCTGGGTCTGAGTAATGCTTTTGCAAGCAAATACCTTAAATCTTTTTTAAACTGCTATTCTTCTCAGTTATGTAATTAATCAGAGGAGCATAATATAAATTTTCTTTTTCAATTCTCTTAACACAATCATGTTTATCAGTTTCTGTAGCATCATTTAAGAAAACCTAGTTATGTCATCATGAAAAATAACTTTATCACATTTTGTCCTCATAACCCTGAGAAGTTCTAAAGTCAAATTACTTTGGGAGTTGAGGGTTTTGATACAAACACTGGGAACTTGGGCTTTTCAGCCTTAAGAAGCGAGGACAAGGGGACACCTTACTGTTGGCCTTAGACACCTTGTGGAGAAGAAGGAACCAGGATCTTCTTGTAGGTGTGGTATGGCACAAGAGGAAATAGACAGATTTCAGAACAAGTCCTTCCTAAGAGGACAACATATAGGAGGCATTGAAGGTAATTTATGTGCTGTTTTTGAAGAAAGACAAAATATAAGAACAGGATATGAAGACAGTATGGAGTAGCACGTCATTTGTCGAGATTTGACAACCATTACTGATATAGCTGCAGACTTTGAATATTCTACCCAATATTCTGCTGAATCATGCAGAATACTTCTTGCAATAAAAATATGTCATTACATATTTACAAATGTTCTGGCTATACTTGGAAATTATTTCTAGGTAAATAGTACTTAAAGCATGTGATGAATTACAGAATTGATAAGCTATCTTGCACCTTTAAACATAATAAAACATGTTCAATTTTTTTCACTTTTGAATGGCCTTACTTGCTATGTGGGAAAATAGAAAGTGCTTCAGTTTTCTTTTTTTCCTGGAAGGACACATACAAGCTTTCTCTTTCAGATCTGAGTTTATAATCCTTCTTAAATTGAATATTTTCTCACATTTAAATAAAACCCCCTAAATCTGGTATCTGATACTAGTTCAAAGTGAGGCAATCAGCTAAGAATAACTGAAAATAATTACTCAAAAAGCAAGAAAAAAAATCAATATCATTACAAATCAGATTGAAGTTTCCTCTGAAAAGCTCAAGTGATCAAACCTTGCAATCAATATTTAGATTTTTCTTCCTCATACTGAGAGATTTTTATAAAACATATCAGTTATGATACACTCTTGATCTTGGCCTCAGCCACAGACCTCTGAGTATATATTCCTTCACACTTCTACACACTGAATGAAATCAGCAGGTTTTCTAGGAGCACAGCTAATGAATCCTGGTGCAACAATTGTGCCTAAAGCTTGTATTTATGTTGTCCAGTGAGGCGCATGCCAAAAAGGAGGCCTTCACACCTCTTCATTGTCCAGAGATGGTGCAAATCCAAATCTGGCAAGATGTCCTCTCTGAAATGGGGCATGTTTTTCTTTCTGTTGAGACCAGTAGTTACTGAAGTGGGTAGAGCATAGCTGTACTCAGTGTTTCAGAGGAAGCATCCCATACATTTTCAAAGCAATTAAGCATAGTGGACAAGACTTCCCAGGTCAAAGATCTTAGTATTAGCTAAACCATTAGTATTTGATAATTCATATTAGCTACAATATAGGGTAACATTTTTACAGATCATATGAACTCTCCTCTTAACATTTTAGCCAAATATGGCAAGCTCTAACAATTTTAACATCATAAGATGGTTGTTACCCCATTGTTGTGCTTTAGCTCTTTTCTGAGACATGCTGCCCAACCCTTGAAAAGTTTGCTCTCTGCCCTCTGTTCCCCAAACTGGCAAGGATGCACCTCAAATCCTGTGCTCAGTTTTGAGCCCTTCACTTCAAGAAAGACGTGGAGGTGCTGGAGCATGTCCAGAGAAGAGCAATGAGGCTGGTGAAGGTTCTAAAGACTAAGTTGTATGAGAAGAGACTGAAGGAGCTGGGGTTGTGTATCCTGGAGAAAAGGAGGCTCAGGGGGACCTTATCACTCTCTACAACTTCTTGAAAGGAGATTGTAGCAAGATGGGGGTTGGCCTCTTCTCTGAGGAAATTAGTGACAGGATGAGAGGACATGGCCTCATGCTACACCAGGGGAAGCTCAACAGAAGGAATTTCTTCATGGAAAAGGTTGTTAAACATTGATGAAGTCACCATTCCTGGAGGTGGTGAAGTCACCATCCCTGGTATTCAAGAAACGACTGGACTTGACACTTTGAGCCATGGTCTAGTTGGCAACTTGGTGATTAGTCAAAGGTTAGATTTGATGATCTCAGAGGTCTATTCCAACCTAAATGATTCCGTGATTTCACAGAGCTCCCCTTCTCCACCTTTAATCAGAGGTGCTGGTAGTGCATTTCTCCCATTTGGTATCCACCTTGTTTTGATTTAAATCATACCCAGGAAGGCAAGAACTGCCTTTGACTGTTTGGCACTGAGTTTGATGGTGTTTCTAGAATTTTCTCAAATGTTAATAAGATAAAACTTCAGGAACCTGAGTCAGAGTTAAGACCAAATGACAGAGTGGAGACTACACAGACTCAGAGACCAAAACACTTCATTGCTTCACAAAGGTGATCAATCACTTATCATAGACTCATAGGCTCATAGCACAGTTTGGTGGGAAGGGACCTTAAAGATCGTCTTGTTCCACCCCTCTGCAATGGACAAAGAGACCTCCCATTAAACAAGGTTGCTCTAAGACTCCTTAAACCTGATCTTGAACTCTTCCAAGAATGGAAAAGAATATGCTACAATTTCTCTGGGCATCTTGTGCCAGTACCTCATCACCCTTCCATGACAAAGAACTACAGAATAGCAGAGGGTGGAAAGCAGCTCAAAAGATCATCCTTCTGTGGGAAATGCAGCCTAGGTGATTATGTCTAACAGCCTGTCCAATTACATCCTGAAGCTTTCAAGAACTCTGGGGAGTCCATTCCAGTGAATGGCTGTTCTTACCATAAAAAAATTCCTTTCTTATGCCAAGATGAATCCTCTCCTGGTGCAATTTGTACCCATGGCCTGTTGTCTTCTATGTTTGGTTCCTTGTGAAAAGAGAGTCTCTGTTCTCCTTTTAGCTGGCCTTGAACTGTATGAATATTGTGATGATCCCTCTCCTTTACAGTGAGGAAGGACCAGACTCCTTCAGTGCTTTCTCTTGGGGCAGGTTCTCCAGCCCTTTGACCATCTTCCTCTGGGGGGAAAGCTTTGGAGGGCAGTGTAGAGGCTGGGACACATGGTGGGTGTTCCCAGGGCAAGCTGGGGTATCCCCAGGCTCTCTAACTGCTGACACACATTGGGGCAGGTAGAAAACAGCCTGCTCTTGGCTGGCTTTTGTCAAGTTGCTGCCACATCTGACAACAGACTGCTGCTGCTGCTGCTTTTGCTCACCACATACCCCTCTTGAGGGTGCTGTCACCACTCACACAGTGTTTGGTGAGTTTTACACTAAAGGTGCTCCTCTGTGCTCATAACTTAGCTGTGGCCTTGCCCTGTGGGACTTACAGAAATTTATGTGCCAACCCAAGGTCAACAGGCCTAATTTATGGGAACTGCTAGGCCCTGCTTAAGGTTCCCTCCATAATCTCACAGTCTACTTCACATTCAACCTGCTTCAGAACTTCTTACCCATTGCCTATCAGAACAGTGGTAGACTGGGACACCTTGGAGAGAAAGCCAAGGCACAGGCTTGAGGAAACAGCCAAAGGGAGCCAGGGAGCATTGTGGTCAGAGGCAAAGCTGATACCCTGACATCAGAGCCAACGACAGAAAAAGAAAAAAAATCTGTTTTCTCTAATGAAAGACTGTAAAGTACTTACCCAGCTCTGAGCCCAGTGAAGAGGAGGAGATAGTCCAAAAGGCAGTCAGAATGCTTCACATAAAACGCTCTCACTACTAAGGAAGTGAGAGGCGAGAGAAATTTTTTTGAAAGGAGAGGAAAAGCTAGACGTTTATTCTCATCATCAAAGGGAAGGAAGAAGCAAATGAATCAGAAATCAAAGATTGAATATCATTGGTCTTGCTGACAAAGCAATCAGCAATTCCCTCACAGCAAGTATAGGGGTTTGTTGAACAAAGCAAAGGAATTTGAAAGTCTTGAACAAAATAGGGTCTTTCCATTTATAAAATTAGACATAATTTTAGAACAGCATTTTGATTTAGGAGCTGTGAAGAATTTCTGCATTAAAAATACATAAATCCAAATTTTGTGATGTGCAATTAATAATGACTTTGTCCAAACCCTCTCCAGCCTCCTTTGTAATTCTCTTAAGAAAACATTAAATTAGGGTATTTTCACTTAAGTTGAAAATCAATGGCACTTCAATGAAGCATGCATTTCCAAAATATTATGCAATGGAGAGGCATATGCTCCTGCAGCTCAGTCAAGAGGCCAGAACTTCCTAAGTAATAACACTGATTTAACACTTGAAACTAGAAAATCACAGTCATCAGCTTCAAAATATATAGGTGCAATTATTAGTCCCCTGGAAGTCTCAGACTAAACCTCTGGGGTTCCCCATTTCAAAATGAAAAATGTAATGCTCATTCAATATAAAGCAAAGCAGATTGGTATTTAAGGTTTCTTTTTCTTGGAAATTTTGTGGAAACATGATTTCTTTTTCAGCAGATTTTGTATGGATGGGAGGAAAGAGAGCAAGAGAGCACTGAAGAGAAGCAAGAATCCAGAGCTTTATGTCTGACCATGCCTCTGGTTTTTATGTCTGACCACGCCATAGAGCCACAGCCTGGCACTTCCATCTAGCACAAACATCCTGCTCCTGTTTTTGTTTAGTCTGGACCAGACTGTAACCTCTCTGTATCTTAAGCATCTCTTGGTACCCTTAGGGATGGCTGAAATATGTTTCAGCTAAGGTCTTCAAAATAATGACTTGGGGTATACCTTTAGTGAACAAAAATATCCAAAGGGGAAAGAGAAGGCAATATAAATAGCAGAGTTAGAAACCAATGAATACCTCTTTTCCATCATAGGCAATAGAGAAACAGAAACCTCAAAAATAGAAGCCAGAAGTCTGTGGTCCATGACACCACAAAATGAATACTCAAAGCAGTTGCCATCAGTCCTTTTCTCTTCCAGCTCTTTTGTGTTGGCCACCAGCTCTGTCCTATGAAAACATATGGACTAATGTAATTCCTCTTCTTCTGTGAAGTGGCGGATTACCTAATGGCTAAAGCCAACTTTCTATTAAGCATGTCATATTATATTAGGTCACATTAATATAATAAAAGCAAAACTCTGTGTGTGTGTGTGTGTGTGTGTGTGTATGTATGTGTGCATGTATTTGCTTTTAATATAAGAAACTCACATGAAAAAGGCCAAAACCAGATTCCTAATGAGAAAGGATGTGCCTGCTTTTGGAGAAATTAACTGCTCCAGTGAATTGCAAAGATAAAGCAGAAGAAATTATCCAATAATTCGTCTGATGTAATTAGAGATGGCCCGATCTGCTAAATTCTTATCCAGATCCAAATTATGGAGGCATCTGGAACTGGGATTATAGTTTTGGCTCATAGACTCTAGTCAGGCTAGTGTGAAGAGCAGGTAAAGGCTAAGGGACTCAGCCCCCTGCCACAGCATATGAACCACTACCTAGGACTTTAAAGATGAGTTACTCAAATCCTACAGAAAAAGATTAGGAGCGAATTACTGTAAATTAGTGCATCCTAAGTGAGACATTTTCCCTTTGGTCATAACACTGAAAACTATCCTATGACACTAGTAATTAACTTTTTGCCTTCTGGAGTTGGAGAGTTGAGACACTTAGATTTTCAAAGCTAACTTTTACCATATACTCCTGAAAAGCTCTCATTTTTTCAAAAAAATTCAACATTTTACTTCTAAACTTTGTATTTCAAAACCTTTTTTTACCTATTGTAAAATGGTGGTGACCTTCAGAGGAACCAAGAGAAGTAGTGCAACCATGGGCAGTACTTGAAGCTTTTTGTGAATCCTTGCACATTTAGCAATCAAAGAAGAGGACTATGGGAAATAACTGAAGACTACAGTATGGCATGCAAGTGTGTGGAAATGTTACATGATGACCACTAAACAATGTACTGCAAGTCTAGAAGTCAGTCTGTGTCTGACTTTGAGGGTCACATACTGACCCTGCAGTGCAGAAGACATATGGGATCACACCAAACCTCATTCCCTAGCTCACGTGTTCCCTTTCAGAGGAAAGCTGGAACTTGCACCCAGATCTCTTACCAGTGAGCTGTGATGATGTAGCCAAAGCAAACTGCAGTGCAGGCACAGCTGTTTATGACTGAGCCTGAATTTCTGCCTAACAGACCATAAACATTCACCAGCAGGTTCTGCTCAGTTGTACCCAACAAGAGCTGACCATGTACAGCAGTGCAAGTAACCCTCTCCTGATGTTTCTCGTTATTCCTAAGGCAATAACTGGGAGGTAAGTGGAACCAGAAGGTACTGTATGCAGATGTCCTGTTAGGCAAGCAAAATACAGCTGCAGTGAAGGTGATGGCTGAGACAAGTGTGAGTGGAGGAGCTCAGGAAACAGAAACCCTCACCAGGGCTCACAGTGGAGGATCTCAGGGGAACGGAAACACTCAGGTGAGAGGTTCCCTTCCACTCTAGCAGTAAAGAGAAGTGATGCTAGAAAGATGATTTACAAGGTGGAGATTTATCAACAGGTGAGAAACACCAGTCCAGCAGTGCCAGCAAACTGATACTGACCTTCCAGGAAAACTGCTGTCCCCATTAGAGCATCTGGCCTGAGCCGGTCCCACACAAACAACAGAAGGTATAACTGCATTGCTGATTCTGGTTACCACAAGTTCAAAAAGAGTGAATAAAGCACACTATAAACATAAACATATTCCTGCTAATTAAGAAAAAAACTGAAACAAAACCCAAAACAATTATCAAGCAAATGAAGGAAGCTAAAATCAGCCCAAACCCTATAAAATCTGCAGAAAAAAGCGGCTAAAAACATGACTAAAGCAGACCTCAAAGCACAGCAGCCATCTGTGCCAGCTAGGATCTAGTAATAATGCAACTCCTAATAGCAACATGAATAATAAAAGTAAAACTCTCATGAGTTGCTACTGTGTTTTGCAGCAACAATAATAGATGTTTTTCTGTGGTCTCTAGTCTTTATGTACGAATCATTACAACTGTGCTTAACATTTGCAAGGAGAATCCTCATTTTTAGATGTAACTTAAGGGCACATTTGCATTCAGCAGGTTAAATCCAGCTTTGGAGAAAAATGCTGTACTCCAAGGATTTCCAGGAAGAATTCCCCCCTCCTGCAGTTTTGGAGCCCAAATTCCCACTGCTGTACTTTCTCTGTCAGGGTTTCAGATCACAGCTGTTTCTAAGAAGACACCAAGCTTAGAGACGGTGTGGGTGTACACAGCTTCTCTGCCCCACCAAAGGAAGAACATCTCTCTTTCCCTTTCTTTGCATTTCTGAATGCTCCAGAGATCCTCTTGCTTTTCTTTGGTGAACTGAAAAGTTCAAGAAACAAGCAATTGCAGTGGAAGCAGCAGGACAGCTATTGCTTGTCAGGGGAGTTTCAGTGGCTCTGGCCTTATTGATGGTAGTTGGAGCAAGAGGAGCAAAATGGAATGGCTGTCTCAGCTGGAGTCTCCTGAGAAGTCTGAGTTTTCAGAAGGATGATAAAAATCGGGTGAGAATTCAGAAAAAGAGCTACAGAAAATGCTTCAGAGTGTGAAAAATACTGCTCACTTAGAGAGAATTGCAGCACTCATTTTTTCATCTTAGCAGAGAAGAAGCCAAAGGACAAGTTGATTAGCAATGTCTGGGGAAGATATGTGATACAAGAAGAACTTTTAAATGTAGAGATAAAGGTACAGAAAAAAATCAAGGCTCAGGAGGTAGAAGCTGGCAGTAGTCAAGACATCTCTGTGGTGTGTCTGCATCCTGAGCCTCATAGAAGTTTGTGAGAGTGGAAAGAGGAGATCCCATAGAAGGGCTTTGATAACGTAAAGGCTGACCAAGTCCAGTGGAGCCTAAGTAGCATTTTTAAATGCCCCAATCATGATAATAAAATAATCAGAGCTTTGTAAAACATGCACGACATTTATTCCAAGCCATAACGAAGGAAGTGCTACAAGAGATTGACTACTTAATCAGGAAGATCTTTTCTACTATTTTTCTTTTCATCCTGTGAAAGGGATCTGTCACAGCACTGGTTTTGCCACCTCTCTCTGTCTATGAGGAGGGAAAGGATGACAGAAATTGCCAATTTTCCAGGAAAGTAGAAATAGAAACAGTCAGCAAGGACATATGGTGGAAGAAAGAAAATAAAATCTGCAATGAAGATTACAACTATTCATGAGAAAAAGATCTTGAATATTGGTCAATTTAGGTTTTTTAAAACATTGTCCTGAGCTCTCTGTGTTTCTGGGGAAAGGAGATCACTTAAAGAAATCTCACATTTGACATCTATAATATGTTTTAACTCGTGTGTCTTTTGAGAATGCAGATGTATGGACCTGCTTGGTATACAAAAGAGAGGGGTTCTTCTGCATGCAATTTCTACCTAGATCCACCCTGTGGAAGAAGTACTGCTAATGAGACAACAACTTCCAAACAGAGATTGCCCAAAAATTAATTCCTTGTACCCCTATAATGTCTGTTCCCAGCTGGAGAGTCTTTCAGCAGACACTTCTGCCTTCACAATTCTCTGCTAGGTGAATTTTCTGCCACCATGTTAAGCATTGTGCAATGTCCCCTGTGTAACATTGAGTGAAATGTAGAAACGATCAAGTCATCTGAAAGGATATGGGGAGGTTTTAATTTCCTGAAATAGACCTGCTGTTCAGGCAGTATTGCCTTCTCTATAATAGGAAGTTCAGGAATATCAATTTCTAAATTTGTCTATTCAAATTAGCCCATTACCATTAATGCCAACTCCTTTGAAAAACCACGAGTCAGGCCCCCCCAAAACCATGAGAATTTAATGGTGTAGAAACATTGTCCCTTTTTCTTTGTCATCTGATTTTTTAAGCTATTTGGAGACAAGTTTTCAAGTTCTTCACAAAGGCAAGATTAGAAATTTTTTTTCCCTCTCTGTGAGAAGAAAGGTTTTCTTATTATTGTATGAGTTCAGGAGCTGAGCCAATGTAAAACTGCAGGAGCTGACAACACCACCTGATGTTTTTTTCAGATGTTTCTGTCACTAAGAGATGCTGCATACCATCATGACCAAGTTAATTGGTTAGACCTGTCCAAGTACTTGTGCACAGACGCTTAAGTGCACAGTCATCAGCTCATATAAAAATAGAGCTGGAAAAAGCTTCCTCTGGTCCACGCCCTTGGTTATAGGTGAGATCTGTTAAATCTGTGCCATTCTTGCTCAGGTCCCTGAGAGTGAAAGCTCAGTCTTCTCCTCACTGCCTCATATTTAGAAAATCATTCCTAAATTGTAACTTGAGTCTTCAGTGTTGTAATTTACGATCATCTCTTCTTAGCCTGTGAGATATCACGGAGAATTTATTGTTCCATTCCACTGTGCAACAGCCTTGTCAGGTCTCCTGACAGTTTTTCTTAAGTTTAATAACTCAGGCTTTCAATCTTTTCTGTTAGATCATGTTTCCTAGGGCTCTGCTCATTCTGATTGCTCTGCTCTGGACATCTCTCCAAGTCTCTCCTCTTGCTGAAGCACATCACCCAAATTTGGAGGTGTTATTTTAACTAAGCCTAACTAGGATGAAGTGTGCAGGAAGAGCCATACTATGTCCCTTACTGTTAAACTTTTGTTTATGTGTCCAAATGTGACATTAACCTTTGTCATACCAACTTGGTATTGCTATCCATGTTCACCCTACAACCCTCTACGGCCTCAGTTCCTGAGCTGATCAGCTCCTCTGATTCTTATATAGTGCAGCTGCTCATTCTGACTTGTCATTAACACTTCCCACTCACCAAACAGCACCATATATTTTTCAGACTATTTCTTCAATTCATGAAAACCATCTTGATTTCTAATTATGTCCTTAAATGTGTGTGTGATCTCTCCCAGCTTTGCATCAGCTGCAGATTTAATAAACATATTTTCTATTCCATTGCCTGAATTGTTAGTGACAATAGACAAAATCCAGAATAGGCTGTTGCAGAACATCATCCGAGAACTACTTTCTGGGTAAAGTTCTCTAACCCAAGTTTTCACTCATGACATAACAGTTTTATTTAGACTATGTCTCCTTAGCAAAGCAATAACAAAAGCCTTTCTAAATGAGAACTTGCCACTCCCATTTTTTTCTGTATGCACCACAAAAAACACTTTTCAGATTAATAAGCTAATCCTGTTTTAAGAATGTAGGTCACTACCATATCCATTTTTAAATTTTAATAAATATTTATGGCAATCTGTAATTACCTTCAGAAAATTCCCATGTATTTCCATAGAAAATGCCTTTGCTGCATCCCAAATACATGTGCCTGGCTATTACTGCTGCCAGTCTCTTCTCTAGCACCTGGTTCTAAGATAACCTCAGGAAATAATGTGAGATATTTTGGCCTTTTCTCTCTTTATGGCTCCTACCAGAATCTCTATGAGTAAGCTCATGGACACCCACTTCAACATTTCAAATCCATTTAAAGGAGGTAAGCAAATCTAACTCTGGAACATAATATTGCACAACTGATAAGAGCAGTCACAAATAAGCAGCACATTCAGAGCTGCAAACTAACATTTGAACATGATTTTCCAACAATGCTGTCAAACAATTAAAAATGATTGTTACATTTAAGAGGCTCTTGTTCCTTTAGGGAATATCCTGGTTGAGGTATTCTGGAAAATTTTGTTGAGCTTTGCTTGCATAATACTGCATAGACTCTCAGATTTCTTGAGGGGTTATAGATGCACAGAACTGACCCATGATTTAACGTGTGGCCTCTGTTCCCTGCTGTTGGCTTCATGCAGCATTTGGTAACATCACGAGGCTCTGTGCAAGTATAGAGTCCTGGCTGGCCATTTCAGGGATTCTTTTTATAATCCCTTGATTAATTTGCTTGTAGATCTGCTATGGAGAATGATCTGTAGTCCATCACTTGGGTAGATTGTTCATTTTGTGGGAACCACATTCAGGCAGTCCAACAGAATATAATTTTAAAGACATTCTGTAGTGAGGGCTTGTAATTTGTACACAAGTCTGGAGAAGAGAACTGAATTAAGAAAACTTAATTTTGACAGTCCTGATATATAGTCTATTTTGGTTAACCAAAAGGAACACATACATTTTCTACATTAGAGAAATTTCCATTATTTTTCTCTCAGCCATGAAAATCGATTTTGATGTGATTACTCTCAGAGGCTGCTTGATGTGCTTCTGACAGTACAAAATGGATAGAAACCGTGGGTGGTGTTGAATTGAGGATACTGTGGTTAGCTGAGCCCTGTCACAAACTGAAAATGCTAGGATTAAAACACATGCCATTAAGATATCGAGCAGGAGAATGAGCATTAGGAAAAATGGTGATAACAATATTTTGCTGTTGAAGATTGCAAAAGATGCAAAATCTTTCATCATATCCTGTTTAGGATATGATGTATGTAATCAGTGACATTTGCTCAACTGGGGGTAGATCTCAAAACTCATCAGATGAAAGCATCCCTTAACATTAAGCAAGAGGGCTGTGCCTAAATATAGGTGCATACACGTAAAAAGAGGAGCCATGGTATTCGGAACTGTACAAAACAATGAAAATGTTTTCCTGTTCACACTGATTACATCAAGCTCATGGGTGATTTCACACTACTTCCCTTTCTGAAATCAGAATTTTACCCCTTATTTCTATATTTCAGATAAAGCATCATTTTTTAATGAAATGTTTACTGTTAGCCTACTAATTGGGAAGATCCCCTTTTGCCTTGAGAATTTTCATTGCTTCAAGAAAAGCCCCCAACAAGACAAAGAAGTTCAAATACAAAGAAAATAAATTACTATAGGTGAGTATCATAAAGGCTGAGGTTTTAAATTATTTAATCATCTAGATGTGTGAATCCTCTTCCAAAAACGTTTAAACTTGGCAAGACTGGAACTTGCTAGCTACTGAAACTCAGTGGTTGTAAGCAGTTTGACAATGTTTCCCTCTAACAGGTTTATTGTATACTTTGCTTATAGATCAAAAACAATAGGAAAAATAAACATTATATATTTCCAATTAGGTAACTAGATTTTTTTTCACAGTTGCATGGGAAATATCTATCATCCAGCAGATGTTTTAGCAGTTTCTAAGTTATGTCTTGGGAGCAGGGGATTTGGAAAAGGACAATAGTGGAAGTTCCCTGACTTTTTGCTATGTCAGAAATATTGTGATGATTGTTTGTTTTTTGTTCTCTCTGTTCAAGGTGACAACAGGTAACTATGAAGCTATTAAATAGTGTATCTTAAAGTCTTTATCTCACATTTTACAAGTGTCAAAAATAATCTGTTTCAGTGTGGATTTTAAATGTAAGAATAAACTAGGTTTGAATTATTTCATTCTCAATAACATTCTAATGGAGTTAAATAAAGATGAAATCAATAGGATTATATACATAATAAATCTAGTTCTATGGAGATGCTATAATTTGTACACAGTTAAATGACAATTTGTATCCATCTTAGTTACTAGCTACCTTGAAGAACTGAGAAGAGAATTATGGTCTGGACTGAGTAAAACTCCAGGCATGTGTCAAGCTTACGGTTCCAATTGACAGTGAAGTTTAGCACATTAATTAATGTTTTTCTGGCTGAAGTCTCTAATCTCTCTGAACCTCACTTTTCACCATGCAATACTTCTCATCCCAGAATATTGTGCAAGATATACCGCTTAATTTTGAAAAAAATGTACAGATACAACAGTTCTGGAAGGGAAAAATGTACATGCAAATAGTTCTCTCTGCCACTAGTGATCACTGTTCCTTTACATTTCTCTCCGTACTTAAATATTTGTGGCTTTCCTTCTATCTTTTATCATCTGTCTGCTCTAGTTCATAGTTGCTATTTCGCAAATATTCATGAGATACAAATATGAAACTCGGATCCCACTATGTGTAGCTTTTACTATTTTCAAAGGGTAGTGATCAGTACTACTCACGGCTCAGGGTAAAGAATAAGAGTGTACTCTTTCTGTAGAGTAATAATCACATATATCTTGTCACAATAATTGGTGAAACTGAGTATGCTAGTATTTTTCTTTTAACATGAAACAGTGACAAGTTAGGACCTGGTTTTCTTTCCCAAACATCTTCCAGTCCTCATGCTGATTTAATAGTTTTTCTAAACAGTAGGAAATACACAATCTAAACCAATTAGACAATTTAAGAGAACCAATGTCCCATCCAAAGGTGCTTGAGGGCATATGTGCCTACAATTTTGATATAATTGGTAATGTGAGATTGGAGATTTTCAAAACTCCACTATGAGCTGAGGATCATCTAACTTCCTTTCAGGTGTGTAAATGTATGAGTCTGGTTTCAGATTGTCATCTGCCTGACATCAGTGTTAATGAGGAGACATTCATAAACATCATCAGAGAGTGACATAATCCACTTACTCCTGTCTCCTCTTCTACAATGGTTGAACTGTTTGTTGGCAGTATCTGTTGCTCTTCACTGACTGCAGAGAAAATACAGACAGCTAGTTAAGGCTAGATTAAATTACAAGATTAAACTGTCCTTTCAAGAACTGAAATTAGGAGGTGAATGACATTTCTACACTCTTAAAAACAAACCCAGCTTTGAATGCCTTGGTTTTCTGAAAACAGAATTTCATTACTTTTGAAATTGTTATTCTCTTTATGCTTTTGGAGTGTGAATGATGGAAAATTATTAGACATTAGACACTTAGTAAAAAGTGCTTAACACGCAAGAAGTATTTATATAGTATCCTATTAATCTAAATTAAACTCAGTTAAGTCCTTCTGGGATTCTTACATGGTATATTCCATCCTTAATGTGTTCACATTTCTTCCTTTACTGTTAGACTGAATTATATGTATGTATCAAGAGAAAATTACTTCCATGGGCTTTCATTTTAAAACTGGACATGCAAATCCTATTATTAGGTCAAATTTAAAAGTCCTTAATATGTATTTTCTAAGTCATCACTCCATCAAGATTTCTGCAGACCCCTTTTTACATTTAATGGTTTGATCTGTGGTTACTGTAAGTTTCACATCTCATTTTTCTGGTATGCAAATGTATCTCTTAATATAAAGTTTTATTTGCAATGCAATTTAGGCTGCTTAGGAGTATTTTATTTTTATTTTGTTTTGCTTGCTCTCTGTGGTTCTGTAGATATAAATATACTGCTTTACTGTGCAATTTTCCCCTCTGGCTTTGTGATAACTAATCCAGTGACTTCTTTTTTTTTTTTTTTTCCCCTCTGGAAAATATCCTTCATGTGTAAAGATGGGCTCAAGTAATTTGTGAATTGTAGGTAATTTTTTGTCTTGGGAATTGAACAAGGAGATCTTGAATAATAGTATCTTTACATACCTTCCACTGATGTGTCCCTTGTACCCACATCAGGCTGCTCACATTGCCAGACCTGGGAAGGTGTGGGTGAGTTTAATGCAGTTATGGTTCTTTACCATTATTGCCTTCTGGTTATCTTCTACTTCAGTATGGTCCACAATATTGAGTAAGAGTAGAGACAACTCCATTCCATAATTTCTTAATTCCAGCCACAGCCTCCAGCTCTCTGGAACTTTGTCCTGGTTACTGTTTGGTGAAGGGAGCAGTAAGGGATGTGGAGTTTGAGAGGTGCCTTCTCAGACCTTTCCAGTTTTTATATGTGCTCTCCCTACTTGTCTCACAGCACTGGCCTTCATTCTTTCCTATTATAATGGAATTGACATAGTAAATCTGTAATTAATGTGAGCCCTTCTCTCTCTCTCTCTCTCTCTCTCTCTCTCTCCTCCACCATTTCTCCAGTGACCCTAATCGCTGAGAAGTGGAAAGAGGTTTTGTGTAAAAAACGAAGAGTTCAGATCAATCTCTGCTATGTTTACATTTCTGGCAGTATATTCAAGAACAGCTTATCAGAGACGTACTCTCCTGTTTTTTTCTAAAGGTGCCAGACAAGTCTATTCTTTCCTTCACTTCCAAATGCTGTGTTTTGTTGTATGCCACCTTCCTGCTTGCTGTCTGGGTTCCTGACATGGCTGCAATGCAAATGTGTAATGAGGAAATTCAAGCTAGTGACCTGAACAGGCCAAGTCCCTAACAATCAGACCTTATCCCAGATCTCTGTTTTTACTCTCCATGCATCTTTTCCTCCCAATCATTCATTTAATATTTTCACCTTAATGCTTCCTTTGTCTCCTTTACCTCTCAGATTGCTTCTGTCATGTTTTATTCATTTGCTCTCTTGGTGTTTCTTTCAGCCTTCTTTTAAAATACACTTCTCCTTCCTGTCTTTTCCCACATAGTAACTAATTCCCATAACAGTGATCTAGTATCCCTGACACAGCAGGATTCGATGTGGTGAAAACCCAACATAGGAGCCACTAGCCTTCTCTATCCTTCACTTAGTGAGCCCATGACATCTCCTTCAATGTCACAGTGTGAGGGAGAACAACTTACTGCTTTGCTTTAGATTAGCCCATTGGCAGTCCTCATTCATGCTTTGGAGAGATGCAGGTAAGGGCAGACTAAAGTTTACACTGAGATTATAACAGCCTGGCACTTGAGTGCTAAGGATCCTTCCTCTACAGTCGCACTGGAAAGCACACAAGACCCAAACAGAAAAAGGAATTAAAAAAACTCTTGCTACAAAATAGAAAATCTAGTCTGTGCATTTGCCACCATGTGGAGCAGGCACTTGGGATGTGTTTTATTCAATGTTTTAGAACATTGCATACCTTCACATACAGCTTCCATCTGTAAATCCTCTTTCATATTGGATATTCATTCATGTTATTAGAACTATTATTTTGGGCGAAATTCCAGAGTCCTGAGTTGAAGTCAATGAGAGGTTAATTTGACTAGAGACCAAATGAAAATTGAGAAGGTGTTTATCTTTTGGCACAGTGATAGTACCTTGCCTAGAATTCTGACCTTGCAATGTCCAAGATATGCAGCCCTAAAATAGCATCCAGGAGGAGATTTGGTCAGGTTGCAACTGAAAGCAGATGGCATATATAACAGAAGTCATTGAAAACTAAAAGCCCTGCTGAGAGCGATATATGACATTCTGAAGGAAATCTGTCTTTGACACCTTGTATTATCATTTTAAAAAATTAAGATCTCTTTTAGGAATTGGGAAAAAGCACACTCCAGGTCCCGCTGGTCCCTGCTCTGCCTTTGGACTGCAGAGCAAAGCAGGAGCTCTGCTGCCAGCTCCTGTACATAATACACCTCCTTGTGTGTCCACCTTATTTCATTATTGCTATATGAAGGGGAAGAGCAGTTCCTGTCCACTTCCCAAGCTGAAAGATGTCTGCTTAGAAGGAAGGGTACCCCAAGAAAAGAGACGTGACGTCCAAGAGATGGGTTAGGCAATCTTTCCTTTTCTTGTAAGGGTTAAGCCAAGTGCTGAGCCTGATATGCACTCTAGCCTACAGGACACTGTCTGCTTTTTTCTTCCACAGGTAGAAGATTTTACTTTTCCCAGTGGTGTAAGCAGTAAATATCACTCATTTTTGACAAGTCCTAGAAAATATATAGAGGAATAAGAAATCCAGCCTTGTCTTCAACAATCCTAAGCAGTGTGACTTGCTTCATTTTTTTTGCCTGTTCATATAGTAAGGAAAAAATGGTGCTTTAACCTTGATTTGATAACTATGCCTGCAACCTATTTAAATGAACATATTTAAGTGATGTACAGTATGTGATGATGTTTCTTTTTTCAAGACAAATAATATTTATGAATGCAGTTCTGTAAGCAGAAAAGATTCAAAGAGACTTTGTAAAACGTTAGCTACTCAAATGTAAATATTAAGCTATGATAACTGCATGAAGCTAATCAACCCAAGCATTCTGTCAAAGCTCACATGATGGGCTCACTCATCCTTGACAGCCTAATTGACACTATTATTCTCATGAGAAGAGTAACTTTCACAATAATGTACAGTACATACAAATGCAAAGAATTTATATACACCAGTTACCTTTCACTGAGATGTTTTAGTGATAATATTTGGCTGGTGTGACAATGTTTTCCATCATTTTATATTTTATGGGCAGCCAGAAGGGATGCATACTGTGCTTCCATCCAGTAAAGCAGTAGTACTGTGGAAAAGTAGAGATTGGAAACTAATTAAAACTGTTACCATGATGCATTTGTCCAAGGGGGTGGAGTTGAAGTTGCAGCCTCAACTGTGACATTTCCTAACTTTGGAAGACCTGAATTTGCAAGCTTAGTAATGTTCTTTTCCCATTGCTTTAGTGAACATTCATATTCAGAGGGATTAATTCATCTGTTGTAAAGCAAATATGCAACAAATGCATTCTATTTTGAAGTTCACTTTAAAATACTAAAAGATTAAAGTAGCACTCTAAAGTCTTTTCAAGAGCTAACGCTGCCATGCCCATGTTGAGGTGTATTTGTCCTTGCAGGATGGTGACAGAGCATCAGACCCATAAAAGAGCAGAAAAGAGTCAAGTACAGCTATGACTTTTACTGAAGATATCTGCTCAATGGTAAGAAACTTTCTGTTTTTATATAACTGATCATGCAATTGTAAGAATAGAGGATGCTAGGGAATTGTGCATTAGTTTGTAGGGAAATTAAATTCTTTCTATTTCAATCAGAAGCTTCCAAATGAGATCACGATTAATGAGAATCATGGAAAATTTCGCAGAGAAAGAAGATTTTGTTTATGTTGGTAGAGTTCATAACATATTTTTCTGTTCAGGTGGAGTGTCCTAGAACTGTTAAAAAAGACTGCATATTATAATCTTTATTATTGCCATGGGTTATGTGTAGAGTATCTAAATCTTAGGTCTGTTTCTATAGTACTGAAGTATAGCATCTTCTTGAAAAATATCAATTCCTTGAACAGAAGCTGCTACGGTTTTTGTACAAGAAAGCACAAATATGACCACAGAAAATACAGAATTTTACTCTAGTACAAGCATAAACAATAATGTCAACAATGTAATTTAACCCCAGTTTCTTTATCTGTATACAACACGCTCTCCCCATGTAACCAGGACATCTGCAAGAAAATAAAAGAAAGCAAAAAACCACCCAAAATGTACAGAAAGCTGGGATCTATCTAGAGTGTTTTTGTTACGTGAGGTATTTTTTCCTGTTACATTGCTTGACAGATAGATCAAAATGTTTTGTTTAAGAAACTACTCAGGAAAGGTAAAATAATGGCTTGGGTGAAGAGAATCCCAGCAACCACTGAAAAACCCCAGCTGGTGCATAGCTGTGTGGCAGCAATGCCTGGCGTCACAGACCTGTGAGCAGCAGCGATTGAAAGTTCGCCTCCAGCCTCACAGTCCCACCTGTCCTGCAACCAGCATTCACCTGATGCCACAGGGAGGTGGGTCAGAGAGCCACTGAAAATCGGAAAAACAAGGTACTGCTAAAAATCAGAAAATAAGACTAAGTCAGAAAATAAGTTACTGCTAGTTCAGCTCTGTGAACCATCTCTGTAAAGGATCAGACAGGAAAAGGACCAGGAAATTGAGCTGGGAATGAGGGGTGACTGAAGAAGCATCAACTTACTTTTGCTAATGTTGGTGTGGTATTGCATCTTGACTTCCTAAGAAAAACCAGAGGTCAGCTTTTTATTTTCAGCAGCAAAGGTTTTTCTGGGACTCTGAGGAGAAGCACCAAATCAGAATCCTTTTTCACCATTGGCAAGAACACAATGTCACCTTTGGGTATGACTGGGGGCTGGGAGGAGAGGTTATCTATAGTTCTAATACCTTTTTCTAGCTGCAGTACAAGTGCTAGAAAACAAATTATGTTTGGTTTTGAGGAGGATCACTAGGACTTTGTGTGTGCAGAAACCCTGCCATGGAGCTGTCAGCTAGCTTGGGAAACCAGGACAGACCCAGCTCCAGGGCTCTGGCTTCTCCAGAAAGCTGACATGGGTGTCTCCTTGCCTGTCTCCTTGGCCAGAAAAAGGAGTGGCCACATAGCCATGTAAATTGCAAGGGGGCTAGTGAAAGACTACAGAAGGACTCAAAAAGTCATAAACTCGGTCTTCCTAAATAGTAGATTTTACATCACTTATAGAACTGCAAGCAAATATGGTTGGCAACAAGACCTTACTTCTGACAGTGCCTGTTGGAGAGAGGCTATATGTCACTCACTCTTACATTTAAAACATTTCCATTTCTATTTTGATTTCCTGTCTCCTTTTCATCCTTTTCCCATTTCTCCTGTCATCTTTCAAAAATAAAGAATAAACATACATTCTAATGGTGATTTAGAAGACTCAAATAAATGTACAAAGTTAGGCAAATACAATCTTCTGTCACAATAATTTTAATTATTAGCCACAGAAATTGTTTTCAGCAAAAAACTTTCACTTACAAAAAATAAATGAAGTTTTTCTAATAGCAAACAGAAATATATTGATATTGGGTTGTTTTTAACATTACCCACCACTACTTTTTTATTTAATAGTACATTTTTGTTATTTAGTAGTATTTCCTGATATATTTTATAGATATATTTTATAGAAATGATATATTTTATAGGAGTTATAGAGAGAAGAAAGATATGTGTCTGTTGATTTCAAGTGGGTCCTTTTTACCTTTTGCGTGCTTACACAAGGTGCATAGTAATGGACTGGATTTTTTCATTACCAAACAGCTGCATTTGCGTTCATTTGGTTGCAAAGCTGTTTACTTTTCAAATTACTTTATTAATTGAAAAACTAGTAAATATTAGTAATGTCTCCTCCTACTGTAATTGCCACCACGTTTTTATCCACATTCCCCTTACATTTGTTGCATATCAAGCCTGTTCCACCACTTCAGTAGAGAGGGAACAAGATATGATAAAGAGGGAATAAGATGATAAAACAGTATTAGTTAACCCCAACTAATCCTTGGTTCTCAAATTCTGACACTAATATTAATGACCTGAGACCTTGACAATGTTGTCAGATGGGACTGCCTTACTTCCATGAGGGGAATCAGATCAAGAGAATTTACACTATGACTCTGGTTTCAACAGTCTCCACCCGAAAAATCTAATCTGGATCCTATCAGTGTGACAGAACTAAAATAATACACAAGGCATTTATTTCTTAACCATGTTCTTTAATTCATTAATCTGTAGATTGCATTTTCCACCAACCCCAAATTTGAAGCTTTTTTTTTTTTTTTT
>VWZV01004767.1:736456-769528 GCA_013397155.1 Irena cyanogastra | reverse complement strand
AGCTCTGATGCACAAGGATTTTTTTTTTTTTTTTAATTTAGTGGAATAAATGCATCTGAAATGTTGAATAGAGTACAGACCCCATTCTGCAAGCCCTCAGTTCTTACCAGGAGTTCTGCTTGGAGGGCTTGCAGGATCAGTTTGAGAATATATGAGGAAGATAAGAAGGAAAAAAAGAAGAGAGAAAGAGAGAGAGATTGAAAGGGATTTTGTGGAAACAGAGATATATTAAACCAGACTGTGCTTTCTATTTTCAGTAGTCTAACAAAAGTTCATCTCTGACTTCAGAAAAAGGATTCAAAAGAAAACATGCAGCCAGGATTAGTGTTTGCTAGCATGCCTCACTATTAAATTTGGTTAATGCGTTGTTTCGAAAATCAGCTCAGAGAAAACATTCTGGAATAAAAGAACATGCCTTTTTCTTCCTCTCTCCCTTTCCCTTATCTTCTCCACAAATATACATCTGAATGTTCATATAACCCAACAGATTTCACAGTGGCTAGGTGGGAACAATATTAACCACAAAACATTTTGGTCTACCTAATGAATCTGGTTTTTCTTTCAATATTACTAAGCTGACTAGCAACCTGTTAAAGCTCAAAACTTCCTTGTAAAAGGAAAAAAAGAAACAAAACAAACAGTCTTTATAAATAAATTAAAATTCTAACTAAAAAGCTAATTATAAGGGTATTTGTTTTGTTTGAGGTAAGGCACATCTATTATCATAAAGATAATTAACTCAGTCTGACAGATCTAATAAAAGGACAAGTTTAGCATTGGCTTAGCCAGAAGCCCAAGGCAAGCAATTTTTATAATTACTAGTTATTGTAACTGGGCTCAGAGAAAATGGTCTGTGATATTTAAACAGTAATGTTAATTTGCATTTAGACCCATTTTTTTCCTCTTTCCCAAGCAAGATCTATTTAGCTGGAATGAGTAAAATAAACTTGAATAACTTAAAAAAAAAAAAAAAAAAAAAAGAATGGCTTTCTCCTTACAGAAAAACTTGGTCTTTTTATGCTCGGATAATTAATATCCTCACAAGGTAAGTGTTCTCGTAATCACAAAACAATTAAATGGCTTAATATAGTTTTAACACACAGAAAATGTTGAATTTTCAGACTGAAGTGATGCCTGCTGACTGCATTTATTCAGGGCAACTGTATCTTAATGCACAGATCTGCTATAAGTGCCTCCACTGCCCATGCCCTCAATGTGCCCCTGCTGTTGAGCTGGTGAAGAAAGGGCAGGAGAGGGGGGAGCAGAGTCCTTGGCTGCTGTAAGGAAGTGGTTCCCATTCACAACAAGAAAGGGAACAAAATATTATTCAGGAATATATGCATAAGAAGCAAATTGCTCCTGCTGGCATGCTGTAGTAGCCCTTTAACTAATGCTTACCTTGACATTTCGCAACACATTCTCTGCAAGAAAAACAAATCAACATTTTAAAAGGAGAAAGTTATTTTTTAACTGCTTCTGTAATGAAAGTTTTAGAAATAAGTAATAACTAGAGTGACAAAACCATTGGTGATATACTACAGAAAAAGCACTTTAAGTCCTTGCCATTCAAGTATGAATTTCATTATGTACTACAGGCAGGTGATGTCAACCTCAGTGCATTTTGCCAGTGTAGGACCATATCTAGGGAGAACATTAAAGTCATATAAGCCTAAGCTCCCCAATTTTCAAAATGCTGTAGGCCTGACATATAGATGCTGTAAACTGCCCTAAATCCTTTGAAGACAGAGTCCTACAGCACCACATGAGTTACAAATGAAAAAGAGAGCAAAGGGAGCATGAAGCCTTTGTTCCCAAGAGGTTGGAAAAGACAAATCTGAGGCACTCGTGAATCAAAGGGACCAGACAGATGCACGTTGGAGCACAGAAACAAGTAGCCCTTGTTTGCTGCCTTCTTGCTGCCCTCTTTCAGTCTCAGTCTGACAGCAAGAGGTCTAGCCCAGATTCACACACGGGCTGCAGAACTGGGCTGCACTTCCCCACCCAGTAGTTCACATCTTTTTTCATGGCAGAATATTTTGGCCTTATTTTGGACCCCAAGAATTTGTCATGTTATTCATCCGTTCCATATTCTATCAAGGATTTTGTTTTGTCATATTTTGGACCCCAAGAATTTGTCTCGTTATTCATCCATTCCACATTCTATCAAGGATTTGTTTTGTCATCAGCCCTGCTGGCTTTATTTGTTGGCCATCCCATCAGGTGGGATGGGTGGTCTCAGTTCCTACTGCAATGCTGTCCATGCAATGCTGAGGGTAGAGGTGTTGCTTGCTTGCTCTTTTGCTGCCTGGTTTTCTGAGACTGAAGACACTACACTATTTTTTTCTGCTTCACTCTTAAGGGGTTTGATGTCTTTTTAAACAGCTTGGCCAAGGTATTTTTTTTTAATAGGAGGCTAAATTTAGGATCATAAATGCCTATTTGAACTCTGAAATTAGCATACACTCTATTTTATGTTTGGCTATTGGGTGTGTATTAATAATTCAGTTTTTGTCTGCAGTAAAATGCACTTTTTCACTAGATACAAAAAATTAGATTCTTATCTATTTTGACTGAAGATTCTGATGATTTTTTTTAAATTATTTTTTCAGCCTTCTTGTGCTTTGAGGATTTACGAATTTATTTATTCAGAAGGTCTCCTACCCACTAAAATCGCAATGTGACTTTGCATATCTGAGTAGTTCTACCAATATCAGCAAGATTACTCACCATCTGAGAAGCTATATGTGTACTTTGCTGAAGGAGAGCTCAGAGGTCTGATCTGTGAAAATCAAGCAGTCTCTGGGCTGCTGATTAAACATCACCTGCAAGGATTTGGTCCTTTTCAGAGTCATGACCCAGGAAGACCAGCAAATATTCATCTCCAGCTAATGTGGAAGAGGGAGGGCTCAAGGCTGAGGATTGAGCCTTCTAACTGTAAACCTAAAATGTAATCTCTGAGCTCCTAAATGCCTATAGATATCGAATTTATTTCATCAGTTCCAGAAAAACATCACCACCTCTGCTACACAGAAACAGGCAGACAAAACTTTGCTTATTTTATCCGATTATGAACCTTGAAGCCAGAAGACAGGCAGAACCTTGTCGGGGATTTTGAAATTAAGACTGGGAAAAAAAATTCCTTCTTCTGAATTGTTGTACGCATAAAAAACCCAACAGCACGAT
Source organism: Irena cyanogastra (assembly GCA_013397155.1). Taxonomy (NCBI): domain Eukaryota; kingdom Metazoa; phylum Chordata; class Aves; order Passeriformes; family Irenidae; genus Irena; species Irena cyanogastra. Next base: position 766,345 of record VWZV01004767.1, on the reverse strand, counting down.
ACTTTGTGATCCCTATCTACTCTGAGATTTGGAGATTTTTAAGCTGCTTCCCCTAGAGAATCCCTCTAGGATTTCTGACACTATTTCTGAATGCTCTCAACAGTGATACTGAGTTTTCTTGATGAAGGAAATTGGTGGCAATTCTGTAGCTTCCACTTACTCCTATAATTTTAAAAAATGTTGAGGGCAAGTCTCATTGTATTTTAAGGATTTAAAGTGGGTCAGCTTTTGGCCTACATGGATTGATGGAGCCCTTTAAATAGGCCCTAGCTATAGAACGTTATTAATCACTGTAGTAGAAAAAAAATACATTGTTTCCTTGCTGAGAATAGCATGTTTTCCTTTGCTTATGAATTGATCCCTGAAAGATTCCTCATGGGAATATGTTTGTTCTTTCTTTCTTTGCTTCTTTCTTTCCTTCTAAGGCAAAATGGTTTTAAACTACAGATGTGTTAATCTGTAGGAAACTCCAGAACTCATTGATCCATGGGCAGCATAGGTATTAATCTACCTGGGCTGGGAGACTAGAAGAATGAACGATTAATTAAATAGCCTTGAGGTTATTTTTCAAAACAGCATTGTAAGCAGTGATGGGCAAACCTCAAAAGGTTTTTATACTGGATTCAGTTCAGATCAACTTCCTAAATTTCATAGACTGATTTGCTCTTTGGAAACATGCATAGGAGGGAAAAATACCTAGAGGCAATATTTCAAGTTAGACCAATCAGCTAGGTAATAAAAAAAGAGAAAATATTTAGAAAATTAATTTTAGTCTTGTCCCTGAGACCCAATACACATTCCAAATACATTTAAGTGTATCTATAAGAGAAAGAATGTGTGTTTGGACAGTTTTCCAAATATTCTTTAACAAAAAATGCAAAATTTATTATCAAATCTTATTGGTTCCAAAATTACTACTTACTGTTTTGCAAAATTGGCATCAATGTCAATACAATACTTTTTTTTATCCTCCCTCACAGCTTCTACTTCTTGTTGCTTCCAGTAAATGAAAAGACCTTTGTAAACTGACACGCATGATGATGCTGGCAAATCCCTCATGATCATTTCTTCTGTGACACCAACAAAATAGAAGTGCGGAGAGATGTCTGAGTATAGATTTTGTACATCAGCTTCCATGATGCATAAATCGACCCATAAACTGTACATATTCATGTATCTCCCCCCACCCACCTGCCCCGCTCTTTGTTCTATGCTTATTATGTATTTTGCCAATGCAGTAAAACTGGTGGATGACACAAACTTATTCTACCAGCCTTTAAGCTGAGCAAGGGCACAGTAAAACCATCCTACAATGCAGAGTTCCGTTTAATTTATGTTGCCTCTACCTGAGGCTTGTCACTGTGTTAACAGCACCTATGTCTATCTATTCCATCGCTTTTGATCATCTCAAAGGGCAGGAAAGAGCAAGAGAACACACAAAAATTTGTCTTTCCCAGTATCTCATGAAGACATAAACCCAGATTTAAAGCTGTTAGAGGCTGCCTATTATTGTACTATCAAATAATGGAGCTCATTCCTGTGAAGTGCTTCTGGATGCGACGGCACGAGCAATAATGTGACATTACTTGAGTAAATGGGTGGATAAAACAATTGCAATGATTTCTGTCAGGGTTTTAAGGGTGGCCTGCATGCACTTTGGTCATGCAGTTTCTGCTGCAGCTTGGCACTGTTCTAGCTCTAACATTAACAGATCCCTCTTAGATCTAACAGCCAGATGGTCAGCAGTTGTGAACTACTTACTGAACCGCTCTTGAAGTTACGCCAGGATATTTGTATACACATATTCTTTCTGCAAGCCAGTGCTATAAGGTCACAGGAAGAACAAGGTCAGAAATGATGTGTCTCATGTTTTTGGGGGCGTGTGTTGGCCTAACTGGCCACACGCAGTTGCTGAGCAGCAAACAGAAGAGGTGGAGATAATAGTTCATAACAAGTCAGCTATTAATTGAATTTTTGAGTCTTCTTATGTTTGCAAATTGTCCATGAACAGACCCTGGTTTTCCAGAATGCGTTTGTTACTCAGAGTTATTTTCTGACACATGAAACAGAAACCACAGAAATGCTGGCTGGGACCTACCCTTATTTCTTACAGGCTAAGCAGAATAGCCATCAACTAGGCACTTACCATGAGGCCTGGTGAAAGAAAAATTGAGTGTAAAGTCAAAATATAGGAAGCTGAAAGATAGAGATAACCATCATAAAAGAATTTTCAGCCTCTTGACCTCAGCAGTATTACCAGCTACATGCCATAACTTGATCTTTGGCATTAAACACTCTGCTGAGTAGGTGTTTGCTGTGTTACCATCTTCCTGGATGTTCTTTTGCAGCTTGGGCTTAACCCTTGGGCTGCTGCCATGCTCGTCCTACATGTCTCCCTCTTGTCACATTATTCCCAGTTCTCAAGGTAAATTTTGGCTACAAAATCTCCTGAAAGAAACTTGAGCTCATTGCCAGACATTTTATGAATAATTTGAAGATAAAGTTACACTTGTAAGGGTATTTGTTCAACCATTTTGATCAACTATTTTCATCCACACTATAGCCTGCCTCTGCTGCTTTTATCTGAAAACATGCACATGCACAGTTATGTCCTGAAGCACTTACAGTCTGAAGGCAGAAGAGGATGGAAGAAAATAGGGAACATAACTTCTGTACTTCCTTTTTGGTATGCCTGTAGTTCAGCTTAGAACTTCAAGCCTTTGCCTTGAACCTGTAACATCCTGGATGGCCTCTGACACTTTCTGGGGCCAGTTTGTTAAATACCTGCAATGATGCCCCTACTTCAGTGGAGCACAAAAGAAAGTGCTACTCGCTCACAGTCTCTGCCATTTGGAAACTTGCCATTGCCATAGTTACAAATTTGAAAATCATTTTCAATCCTTACTTCTCATTCCCTTTCTTTCCATATCTGAGAACACAGACTAAATTTCCACCCACCCTTTCCTTTTTTTCTCAATGTTGAACTGGAAATTGTTTCGAGTAGCTCCATTTGCAGTGCATATTCCTGGCCTACATAAAACTAATGAATAGTTCACTTGTGAGAAGTGTAGGCTGAAGGAATGTGATTGCGGGCAAATTTCACTAGGAACTGAAACAAATGTTCACAGAGAGTATTTTCTGGTGTTCAGTCACACTGGCTAACCGTTAATTGATGGGAATAAGTGTCTCCAGCTAAATGCAGTATCTACATAACTGAGCTGTATAACACACTTAGCATATTGCTTCCACAGGTGAGCAGAGAGGCTGTGTGAAAAGCAGCTTCACAGGTGCAATGCAGGGTGCTCTAACAGATGCAAGAAGCCTTTGAAATCTCCTGTCTGTCTTCTCCCCATCTTTGGAAAAAAAAATCCTAAAACAGAAGGGTTTTTGGTGTGGGAGTTTCTTGTTTACTTGCCCTTTTAGAAAAGATTTAGGGGTTAAAACTGATGGGAAAGAATAATACAAGTCAATGTAGTTATAATATTAGAGTATCATACCAAGATATCATCATAGAAGAGGTGAATTTTGCCCTCAGAAAATGTGTCTTCAGTTGGGCTGGTCCTTAGGTTGGGTTTGCACAGCAAAAATATGATCCCACTTCCTTACTCAGTCACAGTGAAGCTGCCTTGAAACCAATTACTGCCTCCTGGTCACTTGTCACTGCTTGTCAGGAATGAGAACAGAAAGCCAGGAAGATCAAATATACTCATACCCCCCCAAGAAAGCCTTCAGGGCTTTTCCTGTTCTCAGTGTGGTGTCTGTGATTCCATCTCAGGTATGTTGCTATCTGATGATCGGTACTAATTAGGACAAAGTTTTTTTTCCTTTTCCATAAATCTACCATGATGAAGAAACCTGAAAACAGCCACTGCAGCAATAGAAATAAGTTTCTGTGTGTAGGGGAAGTGTGTGGTAGTAACTAGAGGCAGTATAGTGTAGCTGTTTGCTTTCTTTTATGATTTTCAGAGAGAGCTAGACTCATCTTCGTGCCAGCTACTAATGTTCTCTGAAGACAGAGCCAGTGGAGTGAGACATACTGCTCCCGTGCCTGGAGTTATCTTATCAGCTTCTGCTCTTGATCCCTGGGATGCAAGGGAATTTCTAGCATAAACCTTAAGCACTCCCACAAGCCACCAAGTCATCTTAAACGCAGAAATTATTAAGCTTCTTAATTTAGAGACTTTATTTCTTAAGCCTGAATCTCTCTCCAGAAAGTGGGTGAGAAAAGTCAAACATTTATTAGTCACTTATCTGATGAAGTTCAGCTTCTCTGTAAATAACTTTTTTCCTTTCTCATGAATGTTTGCCCACTCTCTGCTCTCTTCAGTTTTGTAAAAACTTTACTAGAACTTGCAATTTTAGGAAAAATATAATAATGTGTGCAAATTAATAAAGTCTGGAGTTCTCATACAATACACACCTTTCACAGGCACAGGAAGGATGATCCCACAACTGATTTTACCTTGCAGAACTTCCATGCCTGAACCTTGGCTCAGCAAATAGGACACTCTACATCACCTCAGCTTGCTGGGCAAAACACAATCCATGAATTACTTGGAACAGTGACAGGAAATACAGTATTCCTGGTCTGAAACTAGTAGAGATGGCATCAAAGTATTATTACTGTGAACATGAAAAAATAAATACAATAAATCTGTCACATAAATGCCACCTCTACTACCTTATGGTATACCTTCCTCGAGTTTAATGCTCACACAGGTAGCACTGCGTATTAAACTTCCAGCAGCAATGTGCACCTCTTTTGCTGCTTAGGCCTAGTACAGTATTTTCTTTGCCTTGCCTTTTCATCTTAACTTTCCCTTCTTTCTTATTCGTTGCACTTATTGTTCTTCATTTCATTCTTACCTGCTCAGATAGTCATCTGACCTAGTTTTATGATATGGATTAAAGTAAATCCTATAATGTAAGTATTCTTGCTTTTTTGTATTCTGCTCTGTCATCTGTGTTTTGCTGGGATTTTGGATACTGGGGCTGGCTTTGGTTGAGACAGCTTCTGTGTCTCTGAGACTTACCCCCTAAGTGACTGGGATCATGCTGTAAGCAACTTTGTTCTCTGCGTTCTGGGGTACCCATTATCTCATTGCTTCAAAAGCAGACTTAATTCTTCAACCTCTGAAGATAACTTTGTCTTTAATTATTCAGCCAGAAACTCCCACTGAGGTGAGTGGGGGAGGGAGAGTGAAGGTCCCTGTATATTTTAAATCAGAAATGCCTGTTTGAAAGATTTCTGTTTTAGCAGTGTTAACTCGCTCTGGGTAAACATGCACAAAAATGGGAAAGAAGCAATCTCTTAACATTATTGGGTTAAAAAGCCAGCTGAGATTTGTTCTGATGCAAATCCCTCTGCCAGTTCAGCAATACTGGCAATGTCTAAGAACATTAAGAAATAAAAGCAAACATGACCATCAAGGAAGAGAATGATCATTCCTTCTTTTCCACTCTGTGATGATGAATTAAAATTAGAGTTGAAGGAAATCAACAAAGGTTTTTGTTAGTGTCCCAGCCCTAGAAATGATGTTGGATCATAGGGTGCCTTGGTTCAGCTTTTTATGTGTATTTTTCTTTGTTTTCTTTGTTTCTTTGAACATGCTGTCATTTAACAGCTGGTAATCAAGTATTGTGTATGATGGTGACTGCTCAGTGCTGTGGCTGATTTTCATGCCCTGTCTTGCCCCAAAACTTGCTTACTGATCCATACATTCCGTTGTAAGAATGCACCTGGATTTCATCTCTCATTTTCACACTTGCATAATTTTTTCTTTTGCAGGGTAATGGCTGTTCTAATTGCTATGTGACGTACAGTCTGAAAGGTCTGTCCCAATGTGAAAGTTATATATGTCACATTTTTCAGGTATGAATTACTATTTCTGTCATGTAAGCACATAGTAGTGGGGTTTAACTATTGTTACTATAGGATTTTAAAAAAGAGAACAACTTGTAGAAGGCAATGAGTAGGGATTCTTCATTGAAAACCACAACTTTATGGAAATAGCTAGCCAAAACTACAGGAACTGATGACCAAAAACTGTGAGCACACAGCTAAAGAGATTTTTATTTTCAAGCCTCCAATTAACAATAAAACAAAAAAGACTGAAGAAAGGAGAGTGATAAAATAAGAAATGAGAGTGTGTGCCTATCTGAAGTGAGATACCCCTGAACACTGCCTTACCTTTGTGCTGTTGTGGCAGTGGCTGCTGCCCTTGCCATCCAGAGAGTGCCTCACAGTGGTGCTGGTGCTTTTGTCAGTCCCCTGCTTGTGAGAGGAGTAAATACACAGATACACTGTCCCAGGCAAGGCAGTTCTACCAGACTAAGTGTGCCACTGAAATACAGGACAGGTGGCAGGTACAAAAACCTACGAATACATTATCTCTTCTCTACACACACACATACACATATGGAAAAGAGAGGGAAACTTGGAAGTACTGTTCCCCCAGACAAACCCACAAAGATGCAACCCACAAACCCTACAACTTTCTATCTAGGAATGTATTTTTTTTTAACTTGAATAGATGAGATTACAACAAAGAACATCTCTACAATAAACAGCTCTAGTGTAACCATCTAACAAATGGGCAGCATGTATGTATTCTCTGAAGAATAACATACAACTAGCATTCCAGATCTCCTGAGTTTTTAATCTGAACCCTAGAGTTGAATTGCTGCAAGGCTCTGAGCAAACCACTGTGGGATAGATTTAACCTGCTCTCTGGCTGGCAATGCTGGGTAGTTATCATCTAGCTGTGAGTGCAGGTAGCTGAGGACTGAGGCAGGCAGGCATGTCCATCTTTTATCCCAAGGTGAGGGTACTCTTCTGCTTGCAGACCAGAGTCCCAAGGGCTTCCAGTCTTTATAGAACTAATAAAGGACTGGTGCATTGGCCTTATTGCTTGCATGCTTTTTTATTTCTATGTATATTTTTGGATGTTTTAGATTAAAATTAATCCCATGAATTATGTGCATACAGTACTTTAAAACAGCTGCATTTCCTAGCCTCCTCCCATGTTTTCCTACTGCCTACGGCTACCAAAATTACTTTTTTATTGTTTTGTGGTTATTTGGCTTTGTGGTTAAAGAAGAAAGCCTGGGTTTCCATGTGAAAGCCTGGTTTCCTCACAGAGAGCTTGAGTTTTCAGTGTTTTCATGTTACAGTATTCCTAACTGAATGCTTACTCTTTCAAAACCAAGTTTACTCGAATTATTATGCATACCAGTCCCAATATTACTGTAATCAGCTTTTTTCATTTCAGAAAAAATATTTTCATTTATATTTAGAGAAATTTATTGATACTTGAACAGTTCTACTGGTGCTAGGAGAGTCCCCAACCTAAAATACATGTCTAAATACTCATACAATTTTTGCTTAAGCAAATATTTTTTCACAGTCAGGAAAAACTTACTAACCAGCATTTACTCAGATCAATATATTTTAATTGAAACTAATGGCAGATAGCTTAAACCAACAGATTTTTCACTGAACTAAGTACATTAAATCAATACATTGCCAAAACCTGTGAGATCTTGTATAAAAGGTATTTTTATTCTTAGTTAAATTAATTTTATTGAAACTTATGCATATTAAAAATAATCAAAATACTGACATTCAGACATTGCTCATCAGTACAATCAGAAAACTTCAGAGAAACTAACACAAAGCCATATAAAACAGGGAGTTAATTTGCTGTAAATGAAGAAAGAAAAGGCTCAGGGCTGATTTCTTCTCTTTGCTACAAACTATTTGCCTGATCTTGGGCGAAGTCCTTGGAGGACTAATTTAGGCCTGGACTTTCCCAGCTGACAGCAGCACAGTAAGCCAGGCTCCTCTCTGCTCAGCTGCGCTCCTCGTGCAATCACCTGGTGGAGGCGGCTCCGTACATCGATTATTCTGGGAGTGCACAACCAACACGGCCCTTTCAACCAAGCAGCTCAGGTTTGCTGAAATCTGTCATTAGTGGCTGACATTGCAAAATTTGTCAACACAAGAGAGAATTAGGCACCTCGATACCCATTGAGATCAGCACACCTCTTATCTACCCAGAGATATATGGAACAAGGACAGCAGCACTTCTCCAAAGTGTGTCTTCTTTGACTCTAAGCTTTAGGGCTGGGAAATCTCTGTCTTTCTGCTGAAACAACACATCCCAACAGGGTCTCAGACACAGTTATTATGAAAGCAAGCTGATTGTAAATATAGAATTGGAAGAGTTGGTGACTTCAGTGAGAAACTGACAGCATTTACCCATCAGCTGGATTCCTATTTTCAGCAGGAGATACACAAGAGCACAGACACTACTGTGTGCAGGAGCAATGACACAAAGACAACTGGGTGGGATGGAGGCTGGCACACGGTCATCTGTTTTGGTATTCAGTTACAATTACAGCATAATTAGTCTACTAATTGCATGCCCAAGTTTAGTCGATGAATTTGTATTTGTAATTACAGCTTATTGAAATGCACTGTTTTCAATGCTTGCCTCTGCTTCCATGTGAGAGTGAAATTTTCTTCTTCCACTCCCCTTGTGCTGATTGCACATGCAGAAATGTAAAAGATGACCATAACCCACGCAGACAAGTATGTCAGACCCTTGCAAAAATAGCAGCCAAATTGTAACCATCAGTTCTGCAATCACATCTATGGGAATTCCTGGCCTCAGGTACAGCTTTGTTGGCTTCAGAGCAAACACTGTGCAGTGTCAAGGGCCACCCCTGCTTACAGAGTCATGCTGGGAGGTGCAGAGCTCCTGCTACTCAAGCTATCACCTGTTGAAAATGGCCTTTCCAAAAGCAGACTCCATCTTACGCAAAGATGTTTTCCAGTTCCAGGTGCAGAAAACTTTGCAATTGCCCCAATAACAAACTCTTCCCTGATCTTTTTTGTGTGAAGTAAGTGGAAGCCACTAAAGCATTTCTTAAGCAGAAGCACTGTCTTTCTTGCAATCTACAGGAAAAATACTTCCTTTTCTTCCCTTTAGTTTCCCTGTATCCAGCTGAGAAGCATAAGCTAAGTACTAAGGAAAGGACTTACCCTTTAAGAAGAATCCTGGATGATGCTTTAAACAATGTAAAGCTTTGTTTTTATTTGATAAACCTTCATAAAACCCTCACATTCTTTGAAGTTCTGAAGTGGTTGCCAGGAGTTTCTGTCCCATGAGAAGGTAAGGTGGCAGCCACATGACATATGTGCAGGATTTTATGCATTCTACAAGAGGTTAGAGAGTCTGTCTCACTTTCAGAGATGCCACTGTATTTATAAGATGGTCTGTACCAAGGGAGAATCAAACTGAAACTTGCAGCCTGTACATTCTGTAACAGTTTACTTTAATTAAAATTAGACATGTTCTTAAACAGAATTCCAGATCAAAACATATTCGTCAAACTTTGGGGAAAACAGATAATGGACTAGTATTATTTTTTTGCCTAGCTTCCTTTAAAAATAAAATAATTGATTGCACAAAAACTTGGTGCTGACAACTGAGGAGCTATAGACTCAAAGTTCCTTGAAAACTAAGTAGATGGACCATACTATTTCATTTTCTATGTATCTATTCCCCATGATTTATGATTCCCACAGACCAAGATCTGAAAACTCAGGCCAAAATGCTGAAATGAAGAGCAGAGGAAGTAAACAACATTGACATTTCAGAGTAAAACCCTTTCAAGCTCAGTTATCCCTATTGTTAAGGAAGCTACTGATCTAAGGGAAACTTTTGGAATGAAAGGACAAATAAAAAAGTACCTTTTAGGAGGAGCATGAAGCTGTTGATTTTTTCAAGAAATATATTCGATATCTTATCTCTTCTCTTGCTTGGTTCAGCAGAGATCTGAAAAGTTATTAACTGGACAAAGAAGACAAAAAACCCACAAAAAACTAACCCCAAAAGCCACACCCCAAAGCTAAACAAACAAATCTCAAACCAAAAGCAAATTTCCACAGCTTTCATAGAACATCACAATTGACAATTTTCATCTGAATATGGTTTGTTCCTTCTCTGCATATCTTTGGTCAATAGTGTTCCAAACTGGAGAAAAAATGTCGTCTCATTCAAGTACCATGAAACAGATGAAAGTATCCGAATACGAGCAGGGCTCATTTTGTCACCCAGCCTCGCCTGCTATACTGTTTATGTTCCTACACACTTTGGAGTCCTAACTATTTAGCCAGACCATAGACCATATCCTTTAAGTAAGTAGCAATATCCATTTAACAAGTTCCTTCACAACTTAACAGTCAAGTGCCATTACCTATTTAACGAGTAAGCTAATTGAGATGTTGCATACAGTGCAATCCCCTTGTAAATTCAATTAATCCCTCACAACCGGCTCAGACTTGCTGCCCTTCAAATACTTGCACAGAGATTTAGAAGAAGTAGTATATTTAGTGAGGAGATGAAAGGGAGGGAGAGATGACTAGTCTCTTGCTTTGGCTAGTGTTTTTAAAATGGTCATTATACTTGACAATTTATGCATTGCATTGCACTGTCAGCCTGAGCATCTGAGTATCTCATTCAGGCACATGCAGTTGTAGTGTGTCAGTTGTAGTTAACTACAGTGGTATTGTGTGGATGGATATATGTACAAAGCCTTGAGATAAAAAATGTAAGTTCAGACTTTGTTAATTATTACTAAGATTGCTTTGGTTGATCTGATTTTATGTCATCTCTTATTTTTAAGGCAGTCTGTAAGATATAAACTCTCTACCCCACAGATAATGTATTCTGTCTTGTTGGTTAGTCCTAAACAAGGGTTGAAAAGAGAGAAGTCTTGCTAGCACAGAGAATCAGCACTTTTTAATTACCCTATTCTGTAGTACAAGGTAGGCAGGTGAGGTGACCTACAGCAGGAAGTCAGCACTCTTTGAGTGAGTACCAGCATATTTTTGCATTTGTTTGCTTCAGCCTTCTATTCTCTTTCAAATGGATCAAGTTCCCTTTCTCTGGATTTTTAGCTTTGTCCATTAGTACATCTCCAAAGAGTATTTTGTCAAACAAAGCAAAACACCTTGAAGACAATCCTAAGTTTTTTGAGAGTTATAGCCCATACTTTGTTTATGTATAGTGATTATTTATTGAGTTAGCAGTCCCAAAAGGTAGATCTGGACACCAGAAAAATGCATTAGATAATTGCTAGTCGGTTTGCTCTCCTGGTATTTTGTGGTATTTTATGCTGTCTTAATGGCATCACCTGAGATTCTTTGGGCACAAAAATATTTTAAACTGTGGTCTGTGATAAATTTTCAGGAAGTGATTTTCAAATTCCCATAGTAAGAAGCTCTGTTGAGAATTTTCTTATGTCCAGGTTGTTGTTTTGGATAACACAATGGTTATACAAATCTTAGAGCCATAAGAAAGATTAGGGAAAGAGATTATGATTATTGTAAACCTAACTCCTACAGTGAGCAAGTGTTTGCCTTTAATCTTTCATTACTGTATTTTGAAAATTAGAAAATAATTTGCCATGTGATGCTTAGAAATATTTTCTTAGGTTATGTTCTCAGACAGAGGTTTGCTAAGAATCACTTCTCTCTCCAAATATCACTCTCTCTCCTGAGAAGGACTCTTGGATTCAGAATATTTTGACAAGAATAAAACCACATGGAAAAGCTCAAAGGTCCAATAACACCTAACTCACTTCCATTATAAGCAGATAAATATCAACTATGAAAATGTCAACACTTACAACTTCAAGAAATAAAATACTGGATCATTTTCATGTGTCCATGACAGAACATTCTGTCAGCACATGAGAGAATCAAGAAAGCTTCAGGTATTTTGAGATCTGATGGCCAAGGAAGGCTAGCTCTTCTTCTGAGATGGTTTTAGTAAGAACAATGCTGGAATAGCACAATAGATTATTTAAACAGCAAACTGATGCTATCAATGATTTTCCATTACTCTATGCTCTACACGCCTCTTTTGGAACCAATGCTGACCACACAGCTTAGTATAATTGAGAGGCTGAGCTCTATTTCCATTTGATATTTTCCCTGCTGTTTCAATGAAAATATTCACATACAATAGGAGGAGATAATAATACAAAATCTATATTACTCTCAAAACCATCTTTTGCTGTCTAAATCCATTGTACTCTTCGGGAGCTAGTTAGCTAATTATTAAAACAATATCTAAAAATAATCAGCTTCCACAAAAATTGGCAGGCCAAATTCAGTTCCCATTCATCCCAGACAGCACCAGTGCATTGTATGAGGGAGGATTATAGAAAACAGTGTCAAATTATTACTTTTCAATAGAGGATAATTCATGTGTGGGTTGTAGGAAACAGCCTAATGGCTTTAGAGACAGCCATTACAGTCTTTACCCACTCTTTATCTTGTTTTTTACTTGCCAGATTCAAGCACAGCCTGTGCTGTAGGAGGACCTGGGTATCCTTGCAAGACCTCTTTCATCTCTCACTGCAGATAGAATCTGGCAAAGAAGGAGCATCACATTATTTTAACACAAAGACAACTGTCACATTATTTCCCCAGTGGCCAATCACCCTGCAGGGAACAACTTCATCTATATTGTACCTGCTTAACATACTTCATTAACTCTGTCAATTACCAGCTACCTCAGCACCTTTTCTGTTGGCATTACACAATTTATTCTTTCGGTGTCCCAAACAGTACCACAGCTCCTACTGCTTCATAATCCAAGTAAGGAGATATTAATCTTAGAACTGCGTATTAGAACAATTAAAATAGATTTTCAAGATGGTTTATGGCTTGTTTTTTGATGGTGTTCAGCACCTACTACTATTTTTGAATTTTAAATATGAGGGAGAGTTCCCTCTAAAAAGCAGACACATCTTTTAGAGGGAACTATATTTTTTCTTTGACAGAGACATTTCATAGAAGTTCTAACTGCCAAGTACAGCAGCAAACTTTTCTAGTTTAACATGCTATTTCAAGATAAACTTTAAGGGCAAATAAACAGAGACTTGACTTTAGTCACCTCATCAAGGCTTCCTAGGCTAGGAGCTAAGCAGCATATTTACCCTGGGCTCTTTCTGCAGGCATTGGAGACAGGCTTGCCACTCTAAAGAGAAATTCAGCCTACCTAAGCCAAGCTATACTCACTGACTTGTGTGAGACTCTGCTCCTCACCACAGAGCCTTAGTTAAGTGGGGGGTTTTCATCAAATGTGTCACTTAGAACATCCTTGTGAGAAGCAGGACTTTTGGTTTTATAGACAGTTCAAGAGGCTGAAGTTTCAGGTGGCTGCAATGGCCAGCAGAAAGGTGGGGTTGGATGAGAAGCTAAAATCTGGGAATGGGAGTAAGGTGACATTGAGACTGAGTCTCTAAACACGGGAGCAGGTATGGAACAGGAAGAAGGGAGCTTGGGAGTGCCAGGGCAGCAAAGCTGCAGGAGGGTCCACAGACAGAAGGTGAAAAACTAGAAAGGGCATTTGTTTGAGCTAGCCCTCAGTGAATGCAACTGTGTACCTGAATATTAAGCTATGCTTATGCTAAGCAGCTTCAGTGCATGAGCCCAGATCACCAGAGAAAGGAACTTGGGGGTGTAGTGTTTGGTACAAAAGGGTGACACAACTGTACAGTTCCACAATGTCCCACCACCACCGTGGGGCAAGAACAGAATTACAGGACTACTCCCCACTTCCCTCACTCACCCTCTTCTCTTTCTCTCTCTTTTTATTTTTCTTTCCCTCTATCTGGGATATGACAGGTTTCTTCAAAGGATACTTTTGAAACTAAGAAAACCTGTATTTTCACAGAAAAAAAATCAAACAGTAAATGACCTAATGCCTGCTACAAAGACATCTGATTAAAGCAAATTCAACATACAGTTTAGAACAGACTAGCATCAAATGTTCTGAAAGGGAACAGATGAACCAAGAAAATTGAAAGTCAATGGAAATCCTAAATACCTCCTGATTAAATGGAGTTTTCCCAGTCATTTTTCAAAAGGAGCAAGGGACAAGGAGCAAGGGATCGCTCAGCTCCTGCTCTAATTAGGTTGAAAGGCAAATCCTTCAGAAAAGGGAAGTATGGCTTGAGGTTACCCATTGTAATTGTGGAGTCTGTTGTGAAGTTGACGATTTCTGCATGATTCAGCTTTCCAAACGAGTATTTCTTCCACCTGAATTTTTTTTGCTGCTTCTCCTTTTCTCTTCATGTTTTCTTTTTTTTCTACCTGAATCAGTATGCTTCCTCCAGAGGTAGCTGCTTCATACTTCTGCAGGTATTGATCAGGGCATCTGATCATCTGGAGAGAAAATGACGTTACCTGTCATCTTTTCCCATGCTACAGAATTGTAAAATACGGGGTTTCAGTACATCAATTAGCTTCAAAATACTACAATTGCACATTAAGAAAGAGGAGATACCTATTGCCATATGCTACATTTCTACCTTCACTACCCTTCAAGACACCTCTGGGGGCATTACAGCATTACAAGTACAATTGGAATGTGTGTAAAGCCTAAATATGTAAGGAAGAAGGGTCTCCATTGTGAGGTTTGTATCTGCAACAAATGAACACTTTTTTTAAACACTTCCTTACTTAATACTGCTGTCTGGGCCAAGATTCCTTTTAATATTGGTAGGAAAACCAAACTGATTTCTCTAATTGCAGTAAAAATAAAACCTTGTGATTCTCTGATGTGCCCATAACTTGAATTTTTGAATTAATGCAGGAAGGGTTCAGGGAGTTGCAATACACCAAACTATTTCCACTTCTGTAAAAGCTGTTTGTTCACAGCCAGGTGTAGTACCTTTTTTTTTTCCCTTTCTTTTTTTCCTCCTCTTAAATAAAAATGAACGCTGTGCAAACACCAGCTGACTCCTTTTTAATCTGTCAGCACATTCTTTACATCTGTGCATAAACATTATTATCACAAATGCAGAGTGTTACTGCAAAAATTATCAGAGTCCTCAAAATGTACTCTCTGCAGTCTCCATTGGAATACAACTTTAATACGTTAATGTGAGAACAAGCAAGCTCTAGGAGGAAAAAAAGAAAGGCTTTTCATTTTCACATAAGTTTAGCCAGAGTTTCCTTCACTATCTTGTGTATGCACAGGGTAAATATTTTGTACTTAGTACAGTATTTTCCTCTGACATATAATTGGCCTCAATAATGTTTCCTATTGTGTTCACTTAAAATATTAACCATCAATGAAAAGACACGGTCTGAGGGAGAATGATACAAGACATGGTGTGTTTTCAGAGATTTTTAAAGATTACCATTTAGAATGGAACCTCTACCTAGGTATTAGTGTGTCTGTATGTTGGAAAAAATCACGGTCATATTTTTCATGTTTATAGGGATGACCTTTTATGTTATAGTACAATGCTTTGAAGCACAGTTATTTTAATTGCTTTATATGCCTATTGAGACCATTTTGCATGTCACTTTCTTATATATAGCACCAAGTCACATATGTTTGGTCAATGAATCTTTTGCTGCCTTGATATTTATGCTAAACTCTGAGCAGGAGTTGTGGAAATGTATTCTGCGTTTTGCTGTTGGTGTTTTTTTGTTGTTTAGGTTTTTTACTGTCACTCTAGCTATATACCTAATGAGGTGACAGGAAGAATTAAAAATGACAGACTGTTTCGGCTGCAGTGGGGCTGTCTGAGCTGTATTTTCCTGTAACACAGCTCAATAAACCCAACTTGTGGAAAACCCTCTGCATGTGATTCATTGCTGCAGCACGGGTCCAGGTGGAGGTTTAGGAAGAGGAAGGAAGAGCAGTGGCTGGGCTGGGCCGCACGGATGGGGACTTGGCACCCCATGGCACTGACAGCTCTGGGGATGCGCAGGGCTGCTCCGGCCACCAAGAAACAGCTAATTAGAGGTTGCAAGGGTTGGCTATGGCACACTTATTTCTCTCCAAACACTTTGCAACACTGTAGCTTTCAGTGCATAGTGCTTCCGAAATGTGGTGGCACCTTCTGCAGATGGCTCCTCCGAGCTGGGGAGCGCTGGGAAGGCGGCGGTGGAAAACAGCCACGGCGGGGATGCGGGGCAGCCTCCATGTCTGCGCCAATAAACGCCTCAGCAGCCACGTGCCGTTTGGTGCTGCGTTCCTGGTGGAAGAATAAAGGGTATCGGAAGAGATTCCTGGACTGAATGGTTAACTACAGGTGTTAGACTGATAGCTGGTGTAATTAAGAAAAAAGATCTGTCATTTCACAGACTGTGAAGAATAAATTCCAGATATCTGCACATAATCTTTCAAAGCACCTCTATCCCCAGAAAGGGTGACCACAGAATACTCTGAACCCAATTATGTACTTTCTGATTATCATATTTTTATTTCTCAAGACACAGGGCTAATAAGAAAGATCAAAAAATGTTTGAACCATAGTAATTTCTAATGTCAAGAACTAGTTATTCTTACAACAAGCTCCCAGGTCTTGGCAATGTAAGCTGTTCTCTGTTTGGTTTGATTCCTCTTGGGGAGTGGAAATGAGGGACTAAGAGATTTAAAGTGACTTTGTACTGTGAAATCAACATATGATTTCAAGACCTGCATTTGACACTGGTTTTGAGGTGGTTTGTTTCTTTTTATTTTATTTGGTTTTATTTTACTTTATTTTTGGAGTTGGGGATGGTGAAGTGATGTTGGTTTGATTCTTCCTTCTTTCTTTCTTTCTTTCTTTCTTTCTTTCTTTCTTTCTTTCTTTCTTTCTTTCTTTCTTTCTTCTTTCTTTCTCTCTCTTTGTTTTTTCTTTTTTTTTTTTGTTTTGTTTTGTTTTGTTTTTAATTTTGTTTCCCAGAGAGAAAACTGCAGAAGAATTTCAGGGAGTTTCTGTTCAGTTCTTTGGATCAGAATAACCCAATCATGTAGGAGTCAGCAGGAAGGATGAATCCAAAATAAAAAATCCACATCAGAAATTTACTTTTGGAGGAAAAGGAACGTTGCCAATAAAATGAGCAATAAGAGGGGGAGGGCAAAGCGGTGGATTCCTCTGCAGCAGGAAATAAAACAAATTTCTGCTTTTCAAATGATTATTTGAAAAAGGATTCAGAAGGTACCTGACTTTATCCTCCTTAAAATTCCTCATATTCAAGGAGCAGTGAACATGTGGATGTTAAAGAAAACCATGTGGTTCCCTGTGGATGACGTTCTGCACATGTAATTTCCTACGGGGGAGAAAACAGCTTCAGCCTGTAGGTCTCTGGTTTTTGGCAATAAGACATAAAGTAGCTATTTTGGCCTGCTTTCTTGAGATGCTGAGCAGGGGAGCCATACATACCAACCCTACGTGTTCAGAGACAGAGCTGGTTTGGTTCTTCATTCTCCAATTGGCTCACCAAGAAGTGCCACAGAGGCGCCAAGTGTTCCACCCTCCCAGCTAGGGCTAAAGTGCTGCCTGTATCAGACAGAGGAAGAGGATAATTAACAGTAACAGCTCTATAATGAGAATGGCAGCTTTGCTCAAATTAGGGCATGGGTGAAAAAGAGTAAGTGAGAAAAATTTAATTTGAAGCTTATCCCTAGGCTGGCAATTGAATTCAGTAGTTATTTGGGTCTCAAGCAAACTAGCCGATTCTGGAAAGTAAAAACGAAGATGGAAAAATACTGCAAGTAATCATGCAAAGTAGAATTTTGAGGGTAGCTTCAAGAGAACAAAACAAAACTGTTTTCACTGAGATCAATCATGTTAGTTTCTGTCCTTTTTTTTTTTTGTCCTAATTATCAGTGCCAAGCAGGAATCACAGATTAGACACTATTGAAGCTATTTTTAAGTTTAGCTTATTGAAACCTGTTCTTTTCAATGAATCTGCTCAGAAGAAGCTCAGCTTTTAGATTCTCTGCTGTATTGCTCACAGTATCCTGAAAGGAAAGGAGCAGATGCGGATAATTCCTCTCGAGACCAAGATCATTGCAAGGAGTTCAGAGACTCACATGCACACATTCAGTAGGAGTTTGAAGGTGGGGTGGAGGGGATCTATTTCTTGATTATGCAAAAAATTTGCTGCTCGGGTTTTTTTTTCCCAAAACTCTTTGGATTTGGGAGTCCTTTTCTCGTTGTGAGAGGATGACAGGCTAAAGACTCATTTTGCTCTAATGTCATTTGAATCTGGCTATGGTTTTAGGAAATTACATGCCTGGGCATTTAGATTAAAGTTTCATCCAGAAAATGCTGTATCAGGGTGAGGAGGGATTTTGGACCATGCCTCCTGGCAAGGTGGCAACCTAGGTAAAATTTCTTATGACAGCTGGCCATGGTCTGTCTGTCAGGCAGTTTGTGTGGGAGGGAGAAGTAGAAGGATCAAGAAAAGAGGAACATATTCTTTGAAGGTTATTTGTTTTAATCTCAATTTAATCTACTCTAGGTTTAATAAGAAGAGCTTGGGAAAGAAAAGGTATTAGAAAGGGAGAAGAGAAAGACAGGCAGAGAGAAAAATATGCTGAGACATATTGGAGAACAGTGGAAAATATGAAGATGACAACTAGATATGACCCAAAATATAAAGCAAGCATAACAATTTGCAAAGTGATACAAAATATGATACAAGAAATTCAGATAGAAAAAAATGTGAATTACCAGATATGTTATATGCTCCTGTGCTGTTCTATGTGTGTAAATGTATTTAATCTCTTCATGTCCATAAAATGCCCACATTTTGCAAAAATACACTTTTAAGAAGCTACAGTACACTAAATGCTAACCTTCATTTGTGGTTATACTCTGAGAGAATAATTCTTTGTCTCTGTTAGTTGTTATGACAGACAAATAAAAGTGGATCTATGTAGAGAATCAGTGTGCATTAAAGACCCATTAACAGCATTATACACATTTCAGTCAGGCCTGCCCAGAAAAGTTGTAGTCCAGCCCCGTGGGCTGAATGGTCATTCCCAGTTGGAGTACACAGCTGGCTTGACAGATCCAGATCCACTGAATGGTATAAACCAGTGAGACACAGTAAGTGGGAATGGCAAGACTCACATGCCAATGTAGACTTTCTACAAGAAGTTAAATAAACATCTGTATCCTTTCCAAGGTACAGTTTGTATACCTGTCAGTAAACCAAATTCCATGGTTTTGTACAAAGCTATTTCATGTCACATCTTGACACTTATTCAAGATCTACATTATGCTTGTGTAGGTTCCAAAAGGTTCGTGTATTATTAATGAGATAGTGGAAATGCTCTAGAATCAGCTTTCATCTAAATGAAGGTGATGATGTTTATCTGTACCCTTTGTATTCATTGCTGTCTTGAGTGCACAGTGCTTCCTGCTGGTATCTGTGTTATTCGTTTGTTGGCTAATCTCTTCACCTGATCAGTATTGGTTGTAACTCTCAATCTATAACCTTTAGGCAAAGTGACATTATGGTTAAATAAAGCACAGATGCAAAAATAATTAACAAGATTTGATACTAGCATTTCCTTTCTGGCAAATAGTTTCGACAAAACTTATATTTGACAACTAGAAGCAGTATTTTTAGAGAAAAGCATAAATGGAAGATTAATATACAATTTTTAGTTCCTTAACAGAGATTACTTAAGAAGAAATAGTAAGTTACCCTGCGGAAATCAACAGCTTCTTCAATTGGATTGCTTCTGTCACTGCATGGACACAGTCTTGTTCGGGTTCCTCCTACCATTTGTCATTTGTCTTGCATGGAGTCTTTTATCTAAATCCAAAGCAATGCAGTCGTCACTGCTGCAATTCAATAATGACTCCACAGGAGCTGTCACCCCCAGTTTGCTATTCATCTTATAAAGCCTTTGAGTTTTCAAAGTATCCACTAAAGTTGGTATTTCAATGCTGTGGACAGATCACTTAAGGTTCTTTTGTATTTTCAAAACAGGTTTAAATTGAGGAGGGACAGATATTGAAATGCCCAACTTATTGTACCTAGGTGCCAAAGGAGATGATGGAAATGTCAAAAGGTAATTGGATAATCACACCCACCTCCCAGCTGAAAATGTGTGACTTTGTGAGCTTGAATGACACTTTGACTCAACACTGGCACTGCCTGTGGGGAATAAGCCCCTTGGAATAAAGGGGAAAAAAGACAAAGATGGAAAAAAAAATTTTGAATTAGCCGCTAGCGGCCCCAGGAAGTGAAAAATTATTATGTGATAACAACATGAAGCATAAGGCAAGAGAGAACTTATATAATTTCTACTCAAGTATAAGATGCCTTTTATTCCATTTGATATAGACTTAAAAAGCAGGGGTCATTTTGGACTTGAAAGTTAGTGTCTGAAGGAGCTCACATTTATCACTATTCAAGACCCTGGATGTAGGCAGCTGGATTAAGAGCACTCTTCTGAGGTTTAGGTGGGAGTTTGGGGGGTTGTTTTTGGTTGAGATTTTCTTGCAGATGCCATTTTACCTGGATCAATCTGAACATGTATTTTAGCTGTTAGTCTTTTTGCTTGTTTGTTTGTTTTCAGCAAAAGCATAACCATCTTTGGGCAGTAATCTGAAATAATTTAGTACAGAAAAAGAGATTGAGTGTATTCTTTGAGAGTGAGAGTCAGCTCGGGTAAGAAAGAAGTATTCTTACCTGAGCTCAAGTTTAGCTAGGATGCTAAATTTATATATAGTCTTTTCTTACCAGAAATACCAGCTTACTCAGTTTACTATACAGAGATTGGAGTTTTACCTGAAGAAAATAGACTCTGTGGGAATAACTCACATTGAAAGTAATGAAGGGAAAAAAGCTTCCACTGTCAGAACGAATGCTACTTCCATAAGCACCAACTCCATCTGTATTTAAAAGCAAAGAAAAATATTTCACTTAAGATTTCCTAAATCCAGCCCTGTGAATGTATAAGGTTGCCTTCATTTCAGGATGATTTGGAACAACTACAGTATGTTGTCCCCTGCTGCCCTTCGTGGGACAAGTAACATAAATTGCTTACTATGTGGTTTCCCTGAGTACTGCTACGTTCAGTGGTCTGCAAGAGTATTGGAAAATGGCCATACAGAAGAGTCTGCCTTGTCCCTACCCTCTGGAACAGGAGAGGTACAGATGAATGATTTGGAGGCAGTGTCTGAGCCACTGACCAGTTCTGACCTTGACAGTCCTAGTGCTGCAAGGGAAATCTGCAGGCTTGTGCCAGCGTCCTGTATTGATCTGCAGAGGTCCTGGGAGGCTCTGTAGATGCAGCTCAGAGTGGAGAGGATTTCTTAACACAATTGAAATACAGCTTTCCTCTGCCTCTGTATTTTGCTGTCTCCCTTCCCTGAGCTAAATTGTTCCAATTTCCCTGCCCAGAGCTCATCGCCGCGGCAGAACCATGACTCACCTGGTAGTTTCTGAGACAGCCAGGCATTCCCCTCTAAATCTCTTCATCCCCTTCAGCCTATTTTTAAATGCTTGGCTGCTATTCTTAAGTGCTAGTATTGAACAAAATGTAAATATAGTGCAACCTCTGGTTTTAACCTTGGCCTTGATCCACTTTTATCCTACGTAAATGTAATAAACAACAAAGGTAACATAAACATGTATATTATGGTTTTTTTTAATATGTTTATAATTCTTTATAATACATGAGTCAGCTAAGCATTTAAAAGTAAAATATAGATATAAAATTATTCAGATGGGGTGATATAATATAGAATTTAAATTGAGCATATTTTAGCAGCACTGGGAAACCTTACCCCAGAGCTAATAATGTAATAGATCTATCTCACCAACATCTTGGAACTTGCAACACAGTTTTATCCACAAAGGAGAGTTCTTTGGCCTACTTTATTAAATACCTTAGAGGACTTTGCCTGTAAGATTACATATGAACAACGCAATTTATTAAAATCCCTGTTCTTATTTTTCCTATTGAAACTTTAGCCAGTTTCTAAAAAAATCAAACAAACAAAAACAAAACACAAAGCAAAACAAAACAGAAAGTATAAACAAATCCAACAGGCTAAATAAACATAATTCAACAAATGTTTCATCAAACAGGTATACAAGGAAAACATCCTACAGTTTATTTTTTGCCATCACTTATAAACTCATATTGTGTCTGTCTCTTTTGCTGTGCTGCAAGTTGTGTTCCTGATCAGTATTTTTTCAAAGCTGAGGTAGATCTGTGGATATAATTGAAAAGTTACCCATTAAAGACAGTCCTAAGAAACAAAAATGAGTCAAATTGAAACATTCTTGCTATTTCTTATAAATGGAAAACATTCAACTTTGTTGAACAGACCTTAATGTGCCAAACAAAATCACAAGTCACTGCACATGGATACAGACAAAGGTTGAAGCTACATCATCTTATAATTTACTTGGGATGGACACGGATATTTTGGTGACTCTTATTTAGAAATGGTTTACATTAACACACCACTGTTGGAGGTGTAAGTATTTAAATCTATTCACTAAATGAAATTTTACTTGAAGTCAGAGAACTCAATATAGTGATGCTAATTTATATGTATATCTGAGGTTTCTGCCTAGATTCAGTTATACATTCTAGCATTTACCTTGGAATTTTTATGTAATTCTGTTTGATCTTAGAATTTAAGATCATTCCACTTAGTGGAAGATGCTAGATATTCAACAATAATAATTGCTATTTTAAAATTAGGCCATTTATGTAAGTAGTAAGTTGCAGAGCTGGCAATAAATGCTAGGCAGCCATTTTTGCAAAGTGATATAAAGAATATCCCCAAATCACTTTATTTCCCTTCTCTGGTGCTGCCTACCTGCCGAGATCATAAAAAGCAAATTGACACAAGTGAAAAACATAGAAATCTATCCTGGAGAACAAAAGAGGGAAATTCATGCAACTCACTAGGCAATGCCAAAATCCAAATGCAGACAACTAAACTGCCACAACAAAAATATCTAATTAACCTGTAACTCCTACCCTGTATGTATATATATGTGCTAATGTGATAAAGGACTCTATCATGAAAAAGAAATGAAACAGATGAAATTTCCACGAGTCTATTGTCATAGGCAATCCAATTTAGAAAGAGAGAGGAAAGTATTTGACCTGACATTAATAACATCCATTTACCAGTAGCTAATAGGAAAAAAAACTCCAAAGTTAAACAATCCATGACCTCAAGACAGGAAGAAATGACTGAAGGTAGGGATTTGTATTTGTGTACATGCGGGTAGTTTTTGTATTTGTGGACAGTTTGTTCAGGGAGAGGGGGTTAATTATGAAGGGTGACAGTCAGAAAGTGAGTGTGGCTTAGAAGGCCATATAAATGCCTATACCAAAGAAAGCCACAAAAGAATACTTAACTTGCAAATAATGAAAAAACACTGGAATTCCTTGTACATATTAGAATCATACACTCATAGAATCATTTAGGTTGGGGATGAGGTCTGAGATCATCGAGTCCTACCATTAGATCAGCGCTGTCAAGTCCACCGCTAACCTGGGTCCCTGAGCTCCATATTTGCACATCTTTTAAGTATCCCAGGGATAGTGACTCCCCAGCTTCCCTAGGCAGCCTGTTCCAATGCTTGATAATCCTTTCAGTGACTAATATTTTCATAATATCCTATTTAAACCTCCCCTGGTGCAACATGAGACCATTTCACCTTGTCTTATCACTTGTTGCCTGGGAGAAGAGACCCCCACCTCAGTACCTCTTTTCAGGCAGTTGTACAGAGTGATAAGGGCCCCCGTGAGCCTCCTTTACTCCAGGCTAAACAACCCCAGCTCTGTCGCTCCTCAAAAGACTTGTGTTACAGATTCTTTATCAGGATCATTGCCCTTCTCTGAATATAGTCTCTTATATAATCAGTAGATGATAGATATAATTTTATAGGATGTAAGACTACAAAACATTATAGATAAATAACATAAAATGAGAAACTATTGGGCAGGCAGGGAATTATAGACAAAATATAAGGTCTTTTTTACTCTGAGTGGGAAACTCTTTCTAGTATGGCCAGGGCTACACAGACTAAAAGAAAAGGTCATCAGGGAGAGAATGGGGTGTATGTAAGTTTGTTAGAGATGTTTAACTAAAACCTTGAGGAGGGCTGTTTATATGACATCTCCCATCACCAAGGGCTGCTGGGACATGCTCACAGGAGGAACTTTCCCTCTGGCGTGGAAGGAACTGACAAGGAAATGTCATGGGCAGCTACTTCAGTCTAGGACAGAATGAAGCTACAGGCTTTGGAAGGAAAATAGTATTTTTTTTTCTGAGGTATCTCAGAATGTTTTATAACCTCAAAACAAAAGGAAGACATTTCTGAAATAGAAAATAATTTAGACACCTTACATTAAGCTTGGAATAAGTTTTTGTTCACATAGTTTAACAGAAGAAAAACTTTATTTGAAATACTTAGAAGTTTGACTGATTTTTCATCAAGACTTTTGCATTTTTTTCCATAGTAGCTAATGTGGGGCTATGTTTTGGATTTGTGCTGAAAACAGTGTTGATAACAAAGGGATGTTTTACCAATTGCTGAGCAGGGCTGATGCACAGCCAAAGCTATTTCTGCTTCCCACTCCACCCCACCTGTGAGAAGGCTGGGGATACACAAGAAATTTGAGGGGACAAAGCTGGGACTGTTGACCCCAGCTGGGCTAAGCAGTATTCCATACCCTGTGGCATCATGCTCAGCACATACAGCTGGAAGAAGAACCAAGAAGGGTGGAACATTTGGAGGTGTATCTGATGTTACACCTTCAGATACTGATAAACCATGAGAGTGCAAAAATGCCTTGTTTGTGAAAAAGCACTCAGTACATAAAAATTAGGTACAATCTAGAGTTTTTGTGATGTGCAACGCTGCAGAAGCAGAAACTCCTCAAGAGTTACTGCTTTTCTGGCAAATGCCATAGAGGCATGATTTCAGATCACTTCCTTGTGCCCTAAGCCACCCATGACATCACTGGTGACACTCACAGCTTCCCACTGCCCTTGTCCAAGGCTCCCATTGCCTGCACAGCTGCCCAGATCCAGGCTGACGCTCCGGCTTTATCGTGGCTTACAATGCACACGCATTCCCCCTCAGCCCCAGCTGCAATATTTACACAACAGATTGGATTAGAATATTTGCAGGGAGCCTGTTATGCATACCTCTTCAGATAATTTTTGTGGAGAAACTTCTGTTTGCTGATTAACTAGATAATAGCCTTCAGTTCAGTATTTTGGGGTGAGGTTATCCAGAGACTGAAAGGGTGGTGGAGAATGCATACACCTCCATGAGATGCCTACATCTCATACAGTGGAATATCCCCTCTGCACTCTGAAGTGCCAAAGCAGAAGCCAGCTCCAGGGCAGGAGCTGTGTAACTGTGCTGGCACAGTACTGAGCTCGAGACAAAAGGTCCTGCTAAAGATGTTGTAAGGTAATGAATGCAGACCTTATCATTTTAGACTTAAAACATAACTTTTTAAATAATACAAGCCAAAGAAGAAAGTGAAAATGATAGACTTGCCCTTCAGTCGTGTTGTAAATTTTATACATGACTGAACTTGGAGTGCTACTTGCAATTCCTTCTGTTTCTTGGCAGTTGTTTCTTGACTCTGAGAGGTCTGCTCCTAGTCTCAGGTATCACATTTAATTGTTTGTAATTATAAGTAGAATGTACGATCCTCATCTTCCTGTGTTCATGAAGCCAGGAACACCTCTGATCACAGAAAACTCCTACGAAAAGATAATTATGTTTTTAAGGAAATGGATAAAGGAAAAAACCTACTCCCAGGATGAAACCTTGCACAGTCTTGAGTAAATGATAAATTGGGGGTTAATACCAGGGGAAATAATGTCAGATTTTAACAAGACTGGTGAAGCACAAGGAATTTAATACAGGAAGGCTACACGTAAAAAAAAGTAAAAAACCAACAAAATCTAAAATCCTGTATTTGAGACAAATGTCCTGATTTTTTACCTGAAATTCACCCATGTGCAGAGGCACCTGTCCAAAGCCTCTACAAAATCTCTTATTTCCAAAGCTTGTGCAACATCCAAGCAGTGCCCAGCCTTTATGGATGTCTCTGGGACAAAAATATGGCAGTTTGCAATTGCCTTTAGTGGCAGCAGAACTGTGACATTTTAAAAACACATATTACTTTTTCCTTTGCAAACTCTCTATAAAATGTAGCAACTGGTTCAAATCATCTTCTTTTTTCTGTCCTCTCACAGGTTGCGCAGGGGAACAATATTGAGAATCATGTTTTCAGCACACAGAACACAGAAAATTAAAATATACTTAGGGTGCTTTCAGGGAATTTTTTTAGTCATCAGGCAGCTTTAGGTTATTTGATCAGCTACACCTGGATCTTTTCTTGATGCAAAAACTAAAACAAATATTTTTGTCAGCAGAGAAGATGCCTCCAGTAACAAAAAGCACATTTGATGCATGCTTCTTTTCCTCTATGTTCCCATTTTTTGTGTCAAATCCATACAGTCAGAAGAGCTGGATATCCTTTCTTCAGATTTTCAGCTAACTGCAGTGTGTAAAATAATGCTATGCCAAGATAATGTATACTGAAGATATGGTATGATGAAAGCTGGTTCTGTAGAAAGATTTCTTAGGAAATGACACTCTGCAAACTTTAAGAGATCTCTAGAACATCCTGTGTCAAACACAGTGTGCCGAGATTTTTGTCCCCCCCTCCTGAAATATATCTACTGTTAACTGTCTGAGTGGTAATTTCAGTGTCTTTTCTTCTCTTTCATCAGCTGAATGTCAAGATGATGTCTATATTTCACGTACATAAAGTGAAAAGGGAAATTTTCTCTGTGGATACCTTTTCTGCTTTTTAATAAATTCTTCCTTTTGCCTGAAGAGAATTAGAAGCTGGCTTTTGACCTCCATTAATTTTTTTAATTTAATATTTCTCTGCATGTATTAAAAAATATCATTAACCATACTTTGCACTGCAAGATTTCCATTTCCTCTTCCTCTGATGCTTTTTCACTTGCTGCAGCAGGTGCCCCGTTAAGAACAGATTAGGAAAAGCAAAGAGAATAAATAGAAGAAGTCTGGGCCCATGTCCCATGTCTTCCCCAAATACAAAGAGAATGTTAGCATGTCTCTTTCCACCAGGCTGCTTTATAACTGACTGCTTCTCAAAGCAAAGCTATAATTATGAACTCAGGGTTGTTTGACAGCCTTCTAAAGGCAAATAGCACCATTTAAAACACTGTAAGTTAAAAGTCATCAGAAGTGTTTTCTGACTGTGGTATCCTGGGTAGCTATTGCATGTGCAGATGTTCAGGCAGGCTGTGCTCACTTCAATCACCTTAGTTTCTGCAGGGATGCTTCTAGCTCCAGGTAAAGCCCCTTTAAGTGGCATCCTCAAAACCCTGCCTTTAATATCACAATTCTTGCAGCAGATCTTCCAATTTATCCCCTAATGAGCAATTCAGCTCCAAAGGTGGAAGAGACTCTCAGCTTTGAGCTTATCCTGAAGTCAAGCTGTATTTACCGGAGTGGAATGGCAGCACAAGCCACCAAGCTCGGAGCCCTCCTGCGGGTTTTATAAAACAGGTGGTTCACGCAAGTCCGATAGCCGTCTGTTCATTCGGTACCGAGGCAAATCATTTGCTGCCTTGTTCGCTCGCTGAGAAGGGAAACAAGCGGCACGCAGGCGGCGATGCTGCCTGCCCAGGCAGGACCAACTGGCCCCTCTAGCGGGGCCGGGCGCGCACTGCAGCCGCGCTCTCCGGGCAGCCCCGGCCGGCAGCGCCAGCATCTCCTAAAACGCCAGTGAACGCCTTCTTGTGCGATGATGGCCAGAAAAGACAAGAGGAAAAAACGCCAGCCCTCCTACTTTTCACTCCCTTTGTGCTTCTCAAGGCGCGGTGTCTATTTTGCCCCTGCCTCCTTGTCAACGCCTGCTCTTTTCTCTAGAGGCTGTATGAGTATTGTACAATGCCAAGTGCAGTTATTGGTATTTCACAAAGAACCTGGAGTAATAAGTAAAAAGAATATGCCCCTAGCCATGCAAAAAGACGACTGCTGCTTCTAGTACAATTTACATCAATGATTTTAATACCTCTCTCTCTCTTTTTTTTTCTACTTTTTTTACGATTTATGTTATTCTTCAAGTTTTCAAGTGAATGATGCTGGATGACAAATTTGAACCTTTTGGCAACAAGCTTGTCTGTTCTTAGTTTTCTGGGCCCCTCAGAAGCAGTCTATGGGCTGAAAATCCCTATTTACATTTTATCACATAGATTGTTTGGATTCAGATAGTTAATGACTGGGAAATAATTGAAAAGTATTTCATGGAATTCAGCAACAATAAAGGATAATTTTGCATGAAAGTTTTTGTAAAGGTTATTGTCTGAGGAAATGGGTTCAGGGTACTTTTCCATAGAAGAAATGGAAAATACAGAAATTAATAGAATAAAGTAAGGAAGTGAAAATCATGAGCAGCATGAATACACCACTTGCCTTTTTTTCCAAAAAGCTCTTTCATTCTTTTCCTTCCCAGAACTCCTCCCCTTTTTGTTTTTCACCACTGACTTTGCCTTCAGCATTTGAATACATGCTTTTTGTTCTGCATTCCTGCAACATTTTCCTTGGCATTAGGCAAAGCTAGAGACAGTAACATCACTAGCTAAGGAGCTAAAAAAAGGAGATAATTTTGCTCACACCAGAGAAACTTGCATCAAAACAAGTAGCACACACATGCTTCTCCAAATTAGAAAGCCTTGTTTTAACTGACCAGTAAAATAGCCCACAGGTTTTCACGTCAGTTTTGCTGGCTGGTTCAAGAGCATATCTTGTTCAGACACTTATGGGCTTTTGGTCCTATTGTGGCTCCTTAAGACTAACAGTTTTCAAAGATTATGAGACATGATGAAAAAAGGCAGTGAATCTACTCTTATGACAAAACTTATGTGTAACAAATTATCCCCTAAGAGCTGGTACTAAAGCCAGCTTAGTGTTCCAGAAAACACAAAATAAAGGCATTCAATGCTCATTAAAGTGTCTGCTTCAGCCTTGTAACATGCAGTTTGTGAACAAAATTTTATTTCCCCTCCACTGAACTCAGAGAAGGACACAGGAAAACTGGAGGCATCTAAAGCCTTTAGAATGCCTAATTTTTATAGACTATTGTAAACTCAAAATGATCTGTTAATAATGCATTTACTCCCAAATGCATCCAGTAGATGCACGTTACTGAAGCACCTCTTCAGGAGCAGCAGCACATGTCATAGCTCATTCTATACACAGGGGCCTTCTGAAGGGGGAGAAACGGGAAGAATGCAATAGTGAAGCCAGTTATCTGTCAAATTAGCCATAGAAAACTTTGGGGTTGCAAGACAATGAATATGAAGTAAAAATAATGAGAATTCCCAAGTGATATGAATACAGAAAGGGATGTGGTTTGACAAACAGATGAGTAAATATCTTAATAGGGGAATGGCATAAATTCAGTGATCTAATAGGTCTGGTTCAACCCAGACTTCAGTGATCCATTTTGCTGTGTCTATCCCGAATGTTTGAGAACACACACTCTATCCCAAATGTTTGAGAACACACACACACACATACACACACACACACACACACACACACGAAAGTATCTTCTAAGAAGAGGAGTGTTACAAAAAATTTCAAATCTGAATGCAGGTTTATGTATTAGTCCACTTAAGAATTTATATTTCCCCATTTGATTTTGTCCTTAAGTTTCGTTTATGCCAGTGAAAATACACACGAATGGTCTGTGATTTTCCCATTGACACTAAGGTCATGATGGTCTCCACTGAAATGACTGCCACATACTATTTTTCTACACATCTCATCATTCTAAACTGTAATGATGCTTTTTAAGATGTCATGGTATGATATGTTAACAAGTATCTCGGCAAATCTAAATGGCAGTGTCATTGGCAGGATACTTCATAACAGCAACCCTGTACTGACAGAGGATCCTTCCTTCCTTCCCTCCTTCCTTCCTTCCTTCCTTCCTTCCTTCCTTCCTTCCTTCCTCACTT
>VWZV01004767.1:714436-736429 GCA_013397155.1 Irena cyanogastra | reverse complement strand
CCTTCCTTCCTTCCTTTATCTCATTTCTTCTTACTACAGGTACTTCCATATAACTTTTGTTCCTGCAGTAGCACCTTCCAAATCACAGCATTAATACTTACACAGAATTTTAGTGCAGAGTGACTTCACAGTACAGGTGCAGCTCTCTGATAGGGAACCCTTTCAATGAAGATCTGTAAGTCTGAGACAAGCTGTATTATTTGGAAGAAAAATAGAAATAAATAGAAAAAGAGCAGGTTTTAAAATATGGTTGTCAGACACTGGTTACATCATGGATTCCAGCCAGATGATTCATTGTCTCCATTTTTCTTCTGTAATTCCCACAACCGCACCAAATATCTGAAAACCACTTCATTCTGGTTTTATACACATAAAAGGGATTGTCTCTCTAAGGAATCCTTTTTGTTTCAAGAAATCACACTAAAGCTTAATGTTAGTAGTTATTGAAACACTTCTGAGTCCAGTTAAATCACAGAGCAAAAGAATTCAATGTCTTATCTATGAGAGATAGCTCTGAACTGAAGCGACTGTAGATATACTCTACAGTGTTGAGAAAAGATCCAACATCAGTCCATCAGTCCAAGATCAAATTAGAGATAACATCATATCTGCATCAGGAAATAAAAGAAATATAAATCCTTGAAGAGCAGGTGTAAATTGGATAAACCCAAATCCTGTAAGACTAAGAGAATGCAAGAAATATTCAAAGTCAAGAGCCAAAATTTAGGGTTTGTATACCAGAAAATTATCATATTATAGATCATAACTGCATGTGAGACAACATTAGTTGGGAAGATTTGACTTCAGTGTTTATTCAAAGAGCTGATATATTTAAAAAACAAAACCAAGAAGAAATTCAAGCGTAACACTAAATCAAACTTAGAATTGTAGAAATATAGACGTTATGGGTAGGGCAAGTACTATTGCGACTCTTGTACGTGAAAACAAAACGTGGAAATCTGTCTTTTGTGGAAAAATCAAAGCCAATGCTAGACCTCCCACATACCATCACAGGTATACATTTAAATTTTAGTCCTGTATATTACAATAGTGTTGTTAGTGTGTTTAGAAGCAGCAAATTCATCTTTAAATTGGAACAGTAAACTAGACAAACTGCTAAGATAGCAGCCTGAAACTCAGAATAAAAATAGATCCATTTTCTTATCCTCTAATAGACAGAAATCCTGGAAGGATAAAGAAAGGCAAGGGTCCTGCTGTGAGCATGAGGCAGGCTCCACAGATATCTGATGAAGGTAAATGCTAGTATACTAATGAACCCTTTGTGCCTGAAGGACTGATTTTGGAAAAGTTGAAGTTGTTTATTATATTTAGCAGAACTCTATAAAGCCTGTAGGGATTCTGCTGACAATGAGCAGAGGATCTCAGCATCTTTATTCAATTCATATCTTCATAAATCCACTGTTGAGACTAAAACAAATTACATACCTTGAAAAGACTTTATGAGCTTTTTTCTGCAACTAGATGGGAGGATCAGTGGTACCTGTCTGTTGTTTTGTTTAATCTGTCCATGACAACTTACAGTGCTGGCAGCTGCAAAACACTAATTTTATGAAACCTCGCTCATAAAAGGTTTTACATTTATCTAGAATATTTGATTTATTAAAAAAAATTATTTTAGAAAATTTCTATACTATTCAACTCAGGTCTAATTGATCTTGGATTCTAAAGAAGACATCAGTATGCTGGAAGTCCTTCCCTGCTTGGTACCATACCAATAGAATGATTTTTCTATATTTCTAGACATTAGTAATAGAAATGTTGAATGATGTTGGACTGACAACAAATCTCATAGGAAATCTAACACTAATATGGCAATAAGCAATTCTCCTCAAAAATACACAGCTTATCTAGATCCTGTGAATATCCTTATCCCTGGAAATAAGTAGAAGGATCACCTAGAAGATGAAAAACTGTGATCAGTCCTCTTGGTATGTCCAACAAGTAGCTTTTCTATTACACTCAATAGAAGACTACATTTTTTTACCTTGCTTGCCTTTGAATACTCACATCTTTAATGAATTCTATCTCCTTACACTGTAGAATCATAGAATTACTTAGGTTGGAAATTGTTAAGGTCATCTAGTCAAACCATTAACCCAGCACTGCCAAGTTCACTACCATATCACATCTCTAAGTGCTACACCTGCACATCTTCTAAATATCTCTAGGGATAGTCACTCTACCACTTCCTTGTGCAGCCTCTTCCAGTGCTTGAGAGCACTTTTGGTGAAGAAGTTTTTCCTAATATCCAATCTAAACTTCCCATAGTGCAATTTGAGGTCATTTCCTCTTGTCCTATTGCTTGCTGCTTGGGAGTGTTCTTTATAATGTGTATTTCAGTTTGTTTCCACGCTTTTCTCATTTTTGGCTCAACCTTTCTGTTGCTATACTTATGCTTACTTTCTAAGTAAATTCTCCTTCTTTATATTTGATTCGAAATCTCACGTTCAAATTTATATTCCAGTCAAATTTATGTTCTAGTGCCCTTGCTAGCTTCCCTCTGTGCTTGTGCTGTAATATTACGTCTGAAGCATCTGCTGGTTCTCCTTGAGCTTCATTCTCTGTATCATTAGTACCACAGTAGCGTCTTTTTTGAAATCTATTGGTTTTACTTGTGCTACCCCATCTCAAGCATTTTAAACTCTATCATTCCATGCTAATGCTTATCTCAGTTCTCTGTTTGAAGCATTTTCAGGGAGTCCATCCCTCCCATTATTTTTATATTTTTCCATGTAAAAAATTGTCTCACAAATGCACTCATGACTTTCTGGACAGCTTGGGTTCTGACATACCAGTTTTGCAATAGGTCCTTTGGTAGCTGAATTACTTGCATGTTATGGTATAATACAAGGGAACCCCTTTTTCTGGGGCCTGTATGAGAATCAGCAACCCCAGTGCCTTGGCAGCTTACTGTGGTGGATTGATCTTGGCAGGATTCTGGGTGCCCACTAAGCCATTCTGTCACTCCCCTCCACAGCAGGGTGGGGCAGGAGCTCCACCTCATGGGTCGAGATAAGGGCAGCTTAATACAACAAAAGCTAAGTCTGTGTGCAGAAGCAAAGGAAAGCAAAGAATTTATTCTCTGCTTCACACCAGCAAGTCTTGTCCAAATACTTCCTGGGAAGCAGGGCTTCAGTACATTTAATGGTGGCTCTGGAAGGCAAATGTCATAATAATGAAAGCCTCCCCTTTCTCCTCCCTTCTCTTAGATTTTCTCTCTGAGCAGACCCCATATGTCATGGAATATCCCTTTGGTCCCTGTGGGTCAGCTGTCCTGCCTATGCCCCCTCCCAAGATCTTGCCCCCCCCCCCAGCCTTCTGGTGAGGAGGGAATGTTGGAGAGACAGCATTGATGCTGTGGGAGCACTGCTCAGCAGCACCCAAAACACTGCTGTGCTCCCAACACCTTTTTAGATGCCAATGCATGCAACAGAGACATCTCAGACAGAACTAGTACAGACATACAGACATTCAAATGGAAAAGAAAAGAAAATTACTTCTGACTGATGTCATAGAGAAAATCAGACCATATTTGCCTTTTATAAAAAAATACAGTCTAATAGTATCCAATTGTATCCAATAATATCCAATTTGGCTTTAATCTGGTCACAGTGTCTTGAAAATGATCAGTGCATATTCTGTGTTCTTGGATAGTGATTAAACTTGCAAGCAAAAACATTCTAAATTCTATTTTTGACATTTATTAAAAACCAAGGATATTACTGAAGTCCTGACATACATGATCCTTCAGTCCTTAAAGTGGTAAAAATCACTCTAATAAGATTAATGATTTTCACCAATATTGTAATTATTGGTGCTAATTTTCCCCAGACCTGCTATTGACAAAGTATATGGACCAAATTAACCTCTGCAATCAGTTAGATTCTCTCACTCTGTTTCTTTGAAGGTGGATGTGAACCATGCTGTAAATGTATCTCATAAATGGGCATTTGTCAGAAAGAGTTTGCAATTTAAGCACTGGCTGACAGTTTTAGACTTAGAAAAATTGGAGTAGATCCATGGATTCAGTTTAAGTTTTTAAAGTAACAGTAATTGAGGCTCATAATTGTAGTATTGAGTATACAGAGAAAAATAGAAGCATATGTGCACACAAACAGAACAGTTGTTCTTGAAGTCTTAGATCTGCTAAAACATTTACCTTGAACAAAAGTTAACAGCTATAGCTAGTATGGCATTTTATCACCTCTTTGTCCTTCACTTAGTCCTGACTAGAGACTGGGAGAAGATACCAAATGATGTTACAGCTCCGTGAGACAAAAGATCAGGTACAATAAATAGCTGAAAACCTTCTCTGATTTTGTCTCAGCAGAGAGCATACCCATACAAACAAAAAAAAAAATATTTTTTTGTTTGATTGGTTTTGGGGTTTTTTTTTCCCAAAGCAAAAATAATACAAGGAAGGATTCCAAGGCATTTCCTCAAAGGAAAACATATTTTTTAAATCCTACAGACTTCTTCCTAAATTATCTTTAAGACTTCTTCCTAAATTATCTTTTTATCTTCCTAAATTTATCTTTACTCCAAGAGGAGGAAGTGCCTGTATGTAGGCACTTAAATTTTTTTTAAAATCCTTTCCTAAACAGATATATGCTTTGGTGATACATTCACAAGTAGCAGAATTTATGGAACTTCTCCAGTATTTCTGTTGACCTGGCTAACTCATCATTATACACTGTTCACTTATTTTAATTTTTTTTTTTTTCCCCTCAGAGGTTCTGGTCTACCAATAATAACAAGTTTACAGGGTTTCATTTCTTTAGATAAGGGTTATGTGGGATTCTTTGGTTAGATTTCACCTAAATTCATTAAGAAATAATTTTTAAATGAGAACAGAACAAACACTAGGCACAATCTTTTTTGCAGAGCTAGCAGCAATGAGCTACTTAACCCCAACTTTGATAACTGCTTCTCCTGCAGCTGTGCTTCATTCTGCCTTTAAACTGTTAATGCAAGAATACATACATTCACTTTTGGTGACAGAATGAGAATGGAATATATAAACCTGCTTTCAGCAGAGAATTCGCCATAAGGTTCTTAAGCCTTCATTTGCTATTTTGTAAGTTCAAGTAGTTTGTGAACAGAAAAACCCTTTTAAAGCCATTTTCCTGACTCCATCCCAATTGTTTAATGCCAAATCTAATCAACTTAATTTTTTACCCCCTTTTTCATACCTGAAATCTAAAGAAAATGAGGACAACAGTAGAAAGAATTCATTATATACATATTAATGCTCTGAAGTCAGGAAACAGGATTAATCATACCCAAAATAACCAGAAGAAAGTGTGTTTATAATCCCTGTACATTCTCATTAGCCACTTGAAACTAGTCTCTGGAAATCTCTAATTGGGGAAGAAATTCTATACAAAATCTTTGCCCCTGAATTGACTGAATCAGGGCTCTAGGGGAACAACAACATGATTAGCTTTGGCAGTTAGACTCAGCTGAAAGTCTGACTAAGAAAAGAGATTCCCTTAAAGAATATTGCTGCTCTTGGCCTAACTCAGAGCATACCTCTAACTGTGGTATGGATGTCCCTACAGAAATTATGAATCTTATCCAGCGCGATTTTGAGTCCAAGGAAAAGGGCTCAAAGGCTGATTTTTGCCTTTCTGTTCCTATGAGGGTTACAATAATCACAGTTACTTATTAACAGCTTTCTCCTAGAAAGAGAATAGACTTAGACTTCAGATATCTAAATCCTGAGGGGGGTTTTCCTAGTTTTTAAGACGAAACCTTTCCCTGTTTTTTCTCCTCTAATATGCTAGTCCTCATGGTTCTTTCTCTTGTAGTAACCTATTCATCTGACCAGAGTGTAACTAGGAAATTTAAGAGGTGAAAACTGCACGGAATGAATTCGACTACAAGATAGACTTGGAAACTCTATCTCCATTCTCTAGCAACTCTCTGCTAAGTTCTGTAGCTTTTGTGCTCAGTCAAAGAAACCTGGGATGGTAGCTGAATGTCACTGAACACACCTTTTTTGTTCGCCTGACAGAAAATGGAAAAGCTACTGAAATTATCTAAATGGAGACAACCTAAGTCCAGGGAGTGCAGTGCCAATCTTGTCCTCCTGTTCTATTCTGTGTTTTACCACCACTGTTCTGCCTTCACAGTGATGGTAAAACACCTAAGAAACTGTGGGGGAAGAACTGGAGAGGAGATCTAGCATTGTGAAGGACAAAGCTGAGTGGGTCCACCAAAAGTTAACAGCGCAAATGCTCCATATGGATTAATAATGGTGAAGCAGGATGTTTTCAAAGAATCCTGCTGGGATGAAAGAGTTGTGTAGAGAGGGTAAAGTCAGGGTAAGGACAAAAATTGAAAAAACATCTCTGAAGGTGGTTGAGTAAAAGCAGAGCTGGGACACAGGGCCAACTTAGAAAGTTTGTGCATAAAACTGATGCCTGAAAAAGGAAAAAAAAATCTAAAGGCACACCAAAGGAACAGAGAATACTTCCATTAGCTCTCTTATAATGTGAAAATTGGAATAGCTATATATTCTGGCCAGGGAAATGTATGCAAATGTATGTAAATATCATGCAGATTGTATCTTCAGCTTTTTTGATGCCCAGAGTAGTCAGGTTTATAATACAGTTATCCAGAGGAATCAGTGAATTCTTGCTGGCGAGGCAGAAGCATTTGGGTATGGATGGAGATCAAGTAGTTTTTCTTCCAGTTTTACTTTAATGACTGAAGCAGAGTGGACAACTCTCTGAATTAGGCCATGTGCTAACTGGAAATCATCTGTAAAAAGGATCAGAGAAGCCATGTATCTATGCATTGAAATAAAGGGATATATGTCTTCTACGGGGAATTCCAAACTATGAAACATTCGCTATAAATCACACTTTAATTTTTGTGATTCATGTAAGAAGTCACCAGGGATGTGGGGAAAATCTATCCAGACTTGAATATCTGTATCTTGTAAAATTAGCTAATAAATATATTACATTCATTTAAAACATTTTTTTACAAGCAGATAGTATATACTGGGCAGTGCAAACAATCATTCTGTACTCTATACTGGATTTCTATTTAATTATTTTATATTTCTGTTTAAGTATTATTACCTGAGCCACATTGCATATGGCTTTTTGATGAGTCCTGAAAAGACAACTGAATGCCAGCATCTGCCCTTCAATAGACAAAGAGGTTCAAAGACAGGACAGGGAAGAAGATAACAGTGGCTACTGTTTGTGGAACATTCCCAAGCATTTTTTGCAAATAGTTGTTCAAATGAATGAGCTGTAATTAACTATTCACATCCTTTTTGTGTTTGCTTTCCACAAATATTCCAGCATATTGGTTTATTGGCATGAATGATCAATGCAGTGATGACTTTGCATTTGTAATTATTATTATTTTTACTAACAGGCAGATTCTGAGATATATCCTCAACCAATTAGGAAAAAACCACATGACTGATACGTCCAATAGCAAAAGTCCCTTCTGAATTTCTAATATCAGATACTTTGATTAAACTGCCATCCAATAACCTGCATATGAAAAATATTTATAGAAATTTTTTAACAAAAAAATCAGATAATTGCATGTGAAATTACAAATAGAAAATGAAGAAAAAGGCCCCTCATCACAAATGAATTATTATGTACCCAGTTCTGTTGCTGATATATGACTTTCTCTAGTATTTCAGCTATATAATCGTTTTATAGAAACCTGAACTGCCCAGCAACTGGGTGACTCAAGGTAATTCAATGACTGTATTTCACCACTACATCCAGAAAGTAAAGTGCAACCAACAGTTAAGTTCAGCCCTGATGGTATCAGGAAGTCTGAGTTAAGCTGTAACATGCTATTTCACCTTGACTGAATCTTCATCATCTTATCTTTATCTAACAGGTCCCCCACCAACTGACAGAAAAAGCTAAGATGCTGGACTGAGAAGCAGTGGTTTCATGTGTGAAACAAGCTTTGCATTGGTGAATTTATAATAACAGAAAACCTTCAGTTTTCTGTTCTACTTACAGAGTAATGTCTCAGAGAGAAGGAAATGCAGTGCCTCATTTTGGAGGATATGTTTTCCTAGCTAACAACAGCACATTGCAGTTTCCTCTGGAGATGCAGCACATCCCAGGAGCAGCTCCCTGTACTAGTCCCATTTCAGACTACTCAATACTACACATCAAGGGAGTTCCAGCTAAATTCTGTAAGTGCTGGATTTCTTAAAGTTTTAGTTTGCCCCTCTCATTATCAAATCTGTAGCTGTCTCAGGAAGTTTTGTCACGTCTACCTTCTCTTTATTATGGAACAGCAGTATTCTCCCAATTGTTAAGGTTGCACCTAGCTTTTAAAGTCCTATATTTGCCCTTCTTTAGCTTTGGCTTAGAAATTGGTTTGGCCTTAAAATTTCCATACTTTGAAGGAAAAGAAGGATAATTAATTTTCTTCAAACAGTGTATAATCAAACTCTTTTTAATTTAGAGGTCAATTAAAAATTACCCTGATTGAAAATTTACTTATTTAATATTTTGCTACCTCTAACTCAAAAGCTGCTTATTATAACCTTTTAAAACATTTCCTGCACTTAGATTCTTTTGATAACTCTCACGCCTCTTAATTAAACATAAACCCCCCAAACTGCAATTTTGAGAGTGTAGTATATATTCTCTGCAGATTACCTTTGGCCATATCCTTGTGCCTTTATTTCAGCAGATACTTTTGGTTTCTGTTGGATTCAGTAGGAAAAAGTGCTGGTTCATTGGTTCATTTTGCAGGAAAAAATATGTTTCTTGAGAAGAAATAGTAAGGTATAGTCACCATATGTGCAACTAGAAAAAAAAGATAAATTGTCTGATTTTTTATGGTTATTTGGAAAAGGAGAGTGTGGTGGGTTGACCTTCACTGGATGCCACATGCCCCTCAAGCAGTCTTATCCCCTACCCTTTCCCAGCTGGACAGGGGAGAGAAAATAAGATGGAAAATGACTCATAGGTTGAGAAAAGGCAATTTACTAAAACAAAAGGAAAAGCTGAGTGCACACAAGCAAAGGGGAAAAAACTGTTTTTTCTCCTTCCCATCAGGAGCGATGTCGGGCCACTTCCTGGGAAGCAGGGCTTCAGCACGTGTAGGGGTTACTCCAGAAGGAAAATACTGTAAATAATGAATGCCCCCCTTTCTTCCTCCCTCCCTTAGCTTTTATGTCATACGCTATGGAATATCCCTTTGGTTAATTTGGGTCAGCTGGGCTGGTTGTGTCCCCTCCCAGGGATCTTGCCCACCACTAACCTACAGACAGGGGTAATGCTGACAGAAAGCACTGATGCTGTGCCTGCTCAGCAGTACCCAAAACACTGGTATGTTATCAACACCTTTCCAGCTACCAGGGAAAAGCACAGCACTATGAAGGCTCCTATGGGAAAATAAGCTCCATCTCAGCCAGACCCAGTACAGAGAGCCAAGCAGATCCTGTAAAAATCAGTAAAGATTTTATTTATTACCAGGTTCTCTGCATTAGTATATCAACCCATGTCAGTAACGTGTTCCTGGAATGAATCTTTTGATCATTCTTGTTCACCAAACCTACCTGAGTCCTGTTCTGTCCAGGAGTCCCGGCTGGAACTAGTTCCAAGCAAGGACACCTGAGAAATGCAAGCTGAATGCCAGGTACTCAGTTCCTGCTGCTTCTTCTCGTAGGTCTGCTCTAGTTGCATCACTCTACTTGTTTCCCTTGTAGCCAGAAGGCTACAGAACTCTTTGTGGAAAGTGAAAGCAGCTGCCATGAGACCAGTAGCAGATGCAGAATTTGAACACATGGAAGCACCTTACCCAAGTGTCCAAGTTAGCAGTCAGAAAAGGCAGGCAATTAACAAGGAAAGTTAAAAGGCATATAAAAAGAATGTATTACTGATGGGATGGAGAAGGAATATTTTAACTAAATCAGAAACAAATGAAATCCTTCAAATGGCACAGATCCAGAACTTGACCAGGACTGCAAAATTGTCAATCACTATGCAGGAAAAACAGAAGTATTCATCATTAGCATGATGTATTAATCTCTTAAAGTGATTAATTAAGTACTTTCTATTCTATTAGTAACTGGGAAGGATGTGAAACAAAAACCATTAAGCATTTTAGAATCTACTGTGCCCAATAACTTGCACCCAGTAGTATTAGAGAATTGGTTTAGGAGCTCTCTGAATATTAATGTTGATTTTGAATAAATCTTTATTTCTGGAGAAAATGTTCCACAGGACTAGTAAAGAGTGCTGCTGTTTTAAAAAGAGTAAAATGAGATGACATGAGGAGCTAAAGTGTAATATCAGCTTCTCTTAAAACCATGGAAGGTCTTGTATGGGACACAATCAGTAAAAAAGTTCAGATTCTAGCATAAATAATGCCAGTTACTGTGGTTTAATGGAAAACAGATCTTTTCAAGAAAATGTGCTAACATTTTTTCATAAGATCGACTAAGTCTGGGTGATAAATTGTTGGCATAATATACTTAGATTTCTGTGTTTAATTTCACCACATTTGTTACATTACAAATTTTTAGAATAGCCCTGTATAGACTCAGTACAGATCAGTGTAAGAAACTAATGAAATAGGTTAAAAATCTCCTAATTCATAAAGCACAGTTAGGAATTGCAACTGGGATCCAATATAAAATGAAGGCATTTGTAACTATTACATAGAACTTCAGGAATCATGTGGAATTAATCGCATGTGATACTTTGTATTCTCCAGCACTCTAGGATGATTATGAAGGAGGTGCTCAGAGAAACTTAAGGGTAGGTATGTCTGAAAATCTGTGGCACATAAGCTCTCCCTAACAGAGTCTGGCTGAAATAAAGGCTGTTTCTATCAGTTGTAACCCCTGAAAATTCTGCATGAATCCACTTCAATTCTTGGCCCCAAAGATTTCCTCATTTTCAGATTCTTACTGCAAATTATATGAAATGCTGTATGTTTTTTCCGTTCCTAGTTGCTTTGCCTCTCCCTGTGTGTGTGTGTTTTATAAGACATACATTCAATTTAGCCTTCATTACAGTTTGTAAATTTGACATCCATTTTTTCATGGTCAACAGCCCCAGTGACTTCCATCTTTTTTCATAAGAGCACTTTTTAATGCTCTTGATCATTCCCATTGTCCTTCACTGAACCCTCTCTAAATCAGCATTATTGTTTATAAGATGGAGTCACTCGTACTGCATACAGTATTTCAGATCAGACTATAGCATTGGCAGTTTAATCCTTTCTCTATTAGTTCTCATTCTTTATGTATCTTAATATGTTTGCTTATCTTGTACAGCTGCACATTAAGCAGAAGTCTTTACTGAAGTAATTTACAAGAATAACTTGGTCCCTTTCTAAAGTTGGTATGCTAATTTAGGGCTCTGTGAGGTGTTGAGTAATTCATATTTTTTCCACCTGGTATACCTTACCTTGCTTTTGTTGATAACTCATTTGTCAGAGTGAGTAGGTCACACAGTTCTGTTTGTTTCAGAACTTGCACACAAACATCTCTGAACTTACGTTGAACTATTTTTTATCCCTTGCAAATTTTGCTGCCTCACAGCAATTCCCACTTCCTAAATGATTAATAAATAAGTGGATGAACAGGAACCTTGGGGCCCACTGCTGTTATCCTTTGACACGATGAAATTGACCATTTAATCCTGCCCTTCACCTCCTTTTCCTCCACCACTTCTTGATCCATCACTACTTAGCTTCCTTCATAGCTTCTTGCAAAGAATTTTGTCAGTGGCCCAGAGAGGTTAGAATAAATTATGCTAGCTGCTCTTCTTTATTAACATATTCAAAGAGTTCTAGGAGATTATCAAAACAATATTTCCCTCTGCAGGAACTGTGCTTATTGGCCCCTATTTCGCCATGGTCTCACAAGGGTTTTGCTACTTTGTTTTAAATTATTATTCCAACTAATTCATTGTGTTCACCCATAAGGCTTCCTGGTCTATCATTCCTCAAAACACCCAAAACGTCTTTGAATGTCTAATTTAAAGACCATTTCCACATTCACTCTGGTGTTCGTCCAAGTATTTATCCATTATCTGCAGGTAGTACTGTATCTTTAATGGTGGAATTTCCAAGTAATGGTTTGATGGTAAAATGAATCCTGATGAGGCAGGCTGCAAGCACCTAAGAATGTGGCTTTTGGGTAGACAAGCAGAGTAAAAGCAGCTTGTAATAGGAAGTGCTATTGCCAATGAATACATAATTCCTTACTCATCTTGTTACTGTGAGTACTTTGGTACCTGGGCCCAAACTTCAGAGAGAACAAAGAGGCTGAGACAGAGACTCATACTTTAAACAAGGTTTGAAACAGAAAGCCCTCAAAGAGCTCAAAAATACAAAATACTTTGCAGGGCATTAAGGAAGCTTAGTCTATCTTCTGTATTCAGATGAACAGGTGACTTATCTGTGTTCAAAAAATATGTAAAAGGAGAAGTGGTATTTCTGATCTTTAGAAATGGAGCACAAAATGTCATGCAAAGGTGCTGATTATGACTGGCAGCAAAAGGGATATGAAGAAGAGTTAGTACATGCTTTTGTAACCACAAGACTTACTGAGGTGTGAAATACTTTGACAATTGGTGGCAT
Organism: Irena cyanogastra; assembly: GCA_013397155.1. NCBI lineage: Eukaryota > Metazoa > Chordata > Aves > Passeriformes > Irenidae > Irena > Irena cyanogastra. The sequence continues at coordinate 723,808 of VWZV01004767.1, read as the reverse complement.
TTCACTCACTTGAAGCATTAAAGTCAAGAGCAAATTTCCTGGTAAAAGATATGTTGAGAAAGAATTTAAAAGTTACACAGAAGTTACCAAGAAAAATTGTTTGCATATAAATGTATTTGTTATCACAAATATTATTAGTTACTATTTATTGTATACAGCACAGCTGATTGGTTTTGTCAGTGGGCTACATCCTCACTGACTTGCTTTTTCTTAGCTGCTCAGCAACTCATTTCCGTTCTTTTAAATAGCTCAGCAAATCAGCAAATGGAGCCTGTCTATGAGGCTTCACTTGATAGCTATGTCAAGGCATCAGGACTTGGAGGAAGCACCTGAGTATACAGCTGGAGAGAGGTAAGGCTTTGAAGTGCTGAGAGCAGATAGTGGGACTAAGCATGCTGCCTGAAGGTGTGATCCTCACCAAACCTAAGTGGAGATCATCATGAGTAGCTTTGGGTGTGGCTGTATATCCACTGCCTTTGTCTATTCTACCTGAGCTGTGGATATGCCCATGCCATACCTCATCATCTCTGAAGGAGGAATATTTCACAAGGAGGAGGAAAAAGCTGCTGAGCTCAGCACAACATGTCCCTCCCCATATGTCATATCACCCTTAAGGTATGCCTCCCCAGTCAAGAACACCTGAATCAGACACTCACAGTGGTCTCCAAGGACTTTCAGGTTGACTCAGCTGAGACTGTACAGTACACTTAAGTCCCCACACCTTCAAGTGTTATGTGGATCTAAAATCTGAGAACTTGCCAGAAATTAAAATAGAAGTCAAAAACTGAGTTCTGAATTATGAGGCAGCATTTGGAAAAGTGTTGGTCAGCCTCAAACATCAGCCCAGGTATCAGAAAACACATATCGAATTCTGAAAATCTGCTGGTCTTAAAAGGCAAGTTGTATCAACTCAAGCCCCAGCTTGTCATTTTCACAAATATTCTAATAAAAAAGTTGATTGGCATGAAACAGACAAATTGTATGTTCCTACGTTTGCTGTTGTACCAAGGAACTGAAATGTGATTTGTGGTTACCAGCTATGCAAGACTACTTGGGTAATTGACAAAAACTTTTAACCTGAGAGCTACAGATTAATAAGAATTCTCAGTTTATAGATGGGTTTGGGGTTTATATTTACCGAGTAAAATCTGAATTATTTATACAGATCTCAGCTACTTGATTAAAAACGCTCTGCAGAACTAATGATGACGAAATTTATTCTTTGTTTGCACCTGCCATTTGTTTCTAAAACCATAAGGAAAAGAAAAATATGTTTCAATAAATAATGATATCCTGAGGTCAGCCCACTTATGTTTGGTTTTTCACTTGTGAATGTACTTTTTCAGCCACTTTTTACTGATTTCGGATATGCTTAAAATACAGATTTGTTAGCTTCTACCCTGCCCATAAGTGGGTAAAGTGCTGCAACACTTTCTGACCATTATTCAAGTACATGTGTGGATGACATATTCTTAGAGTGACTAACTGGCAAAGTAGGACTAGACTTAGTTTGTTCCCTCCACTGCCCCATGCATTTGCTTAACTCCAGTCTCCCTGTTTCAACTGAAGGAAATTTCTTTTTTATGAGAATACTTCTTTCAGAAAGGGTCTCAAAGTTCAATCTCAGTGAGGGTCTAAGCATCCCAAGCTGAGAGTCCAAGATGATGGTAGTCATAGTATGTCAGTCTGGGGAGATGCCAAGCAGTACTCCAGAGTCATGCTGCTTTCTTTGTCCTGGTCTGCCTCCATTTCAAATAGACATAATGAGAAGAGGAAAAAGAGGAAACAAGTTCTTGTTGTCCATCAGAAATACAAGTGAGACTGATATATTCAGCCTTTCATGTGGGTGCAGTGTGCTCAGATGATATTTTAGCACAGCCCTCAAGTTCTTGTCAGCTTTAGTATTGCAAGTTATCATGCAAAACACCAGGACTTTGAACCTGATCTTTGCCCTAGTATTTCCAATGAAATAGAGTACTAGCATAAACCCCAGATCTTCAGCTAGGTAGTGACTCTAAGTCACATTTTGCACATGAAGAGTAGGTTAACTTGCCCTGCTTTAGACTTGCACTGCTTTAGACAAGTTAGACCAATATCCTTATGTGGATTAAGGTTCCCATTGATAATCATAGAAATAAAGTGTCTTAATATCTGCATTGCAGCTACACTTTCAAATGACTTGGCTTTCCAGTTTACTTGCAGGTCCTGGGCCACTGATCATCAACAAACACAGTTTGTCTGTGTTATTTTGCCCTTGAATTGCTCCTTGGGACTAATTCAATATTTTTTTCTTTAAGCTCTAATTTGGGTGAAATGTAAGAGAGGTTCCCTCAAGCGGCAATTCACTGCAGGCTACGTAGACAAGTACTGGGTTTGCCTCATACCTTTTACAAAATCTTGCAAATTTATCCATGATTTATCCAAGGCGATAAATCTAACGCCAAGGAACAGAAACACAAGGGGCATGCCAGAAACATCACTCTAGTGAGCTGTGACAGTTCTCAGGTTTAGGCAATTTTAAGTGAAAAACAGAGACAAAAAAAGATGTATGCATTAAGGCAACCACTTGCAACTAAACGGGTACAAGAGATCATTGGTTAATCCCTGATCTAGGGGGAGCTAAATCTGAGCAATGCAAAATGTACAGTCTGTCACTTAGCCTGTGGCCAAGATAGATGGCTTTACCAAGGTAGGTGCAGTTTTTGAGACGGTGCAGCTTTGCCTTGGATCATTATCTTTGAAATGAGACCATCACACTTTCCAAACTTACAGGAATGTGAGAACAAACACTGTGAAGTACTCTTGCAAAAGTAAGTCCACTAGTCAAAGGTGGAGTGAAATATGAAAGATTTGTCTCTTTAGAGACAATCATCTCCAATTTACCCACTGAACTTTTGGAGCCTGGATATACTGCTGGAATGCAGAAGGCTTTTGGGTCAGGTTGTGAGTTTCCTAGCACAGTGTGATGATAGTGCTGGCACAGATGCTTCTGTGGCACTGCTGCAGCCTGGGAAGCTGTTCAGGAGCACCTGCCCCAAGAGGAATGGCATACACTTAGGGACAAGGTGTGGCAGCAAGGCAGGAGGGTGCCACAGGAGAAGTGCTCTTCTGAACCCTGGGGGTTGTGATTGCCTGAGCTGGGCATGGAGTGAGAGCTAAGTGCAGCAAGGCTGAGGCATCAGAGGAATTCTGCAAATGCAAGTGGTAAAGGTATCACTTCTTCCCATGAATATGCTTGCTGCCTAAATCTCAGCCCGTGAAGTAAAGGGTGCTGTGAGAGATGAGTTGCTCAGTGGAAACTAAATTAAACTACTCTGGAGATTGTAGGAGTGAAGGATTTCATTTCCTAGAAAAAAACTGATTTAAAAATGCTTATCCTACCTCTCTGTCTATCTATCATAGATATTTCCAGGTGCCTATCACTGTCACTACCAGTCCTGTATTGGAAATCTCTTTATAAATCAACTCATCTCACATGATATTATCAAAGGGTTCAACAAAAACAGATCCTAGGAGCAAAAAGAAAACCCTCTTTCAGCTCTGCAATTACCTCTGATTTTAGCCAGATTAAAATTATAGAGAAGAGTTGAATTTTAATTATCTTGAAATTCTGGCATAAAGGCCTAATTATGATGTTTTTGTTTTGAATGCATTTCATAAGCAGGTGATATAATAAATTCCTGAACAGAGAGCTCTGTAGAGGAGTAGACAATGGAGGCTTTGGCACTCCAAGTGTACTGATCGAGCGAGGCTTCACAGATGGATGATTTGTATCTTACTGTGGTCTCATTGGACACTTTGTGAATACATGTAATATTAAAACATATTCCCTTAAGCAATAAGAAAAAGACAATTCATAAGGGAGATACAAAGAAAAATTTTCTTTTTGATCAAAATTTAGTAACTAAAAACAATTCCAGTAAGATTTACTATTAGGTGTTTAGCTAGCTGCTACTGTCTTAATGTAGAAGCCAGATGAATATACACTTTGGTGAGAAAGAAATTTTTCTTTTGTTTTTCCTCATATATTTGCATTTAGGTAGTACTCCTGTAATATAAGAAACTTTGCAGAAAACTAGAATTTCATACATTGTGAGGAAAAGAAACGTTATGTGTCAAAGACGAGCAAAGAAGCAAGGAGGAAAGAGAAAGATGGACTTATGAAGAAATTAGGAAGCAAAGTGGACATTAATAAAAGGGCAAAGGGAAAGTTTGAAGAAAATGAGACAAAAAGTCTATATTCAATGACACATTTTAATACATTGAAATGACATTGAAACGCTTTGATTTTTTTTTTCTATTCTTAAAAATATTGGAAAGGGGAGAGACATGGAGAGAATGAAAGAGCTTATATTTCCTTTTATTCACTCTTTAAAGAAAATAAAATCTCAAACACTGGCATACTGTAGCCAGACTCCTGGCATTGCAATACCTTGTTCATGACGCAAGAATGTTGTGGCTCATCCAGAGAATCATCTGAGCCTCCACCTGCCTGGGATTAGACCTAGCCAAAGGCCCGCAATATGTTTGCTCACCTTTTGGCACTAGGAAACACAGAGGACTGAAATACAACTTCTCTGAGCAAATGTTTTCATTTCACATCACCCTCTGCAAAAGCATATTTTGCATGACATCGGCAAATCTGGCAGCACCCCAGCTGCCTTCCAGTTCTTTCTAGAAACAGTCTTCTCTAAAGTGCAAGCAGTAAATGCCGCAAAGATCGGTTTGGGTTTTGTCTGCACCAGAGAGCTGCGCTGCCGCACTGGTGGCAGGGAGGCAGTTTAGAAATAAATGGGTCAAGCTTTAGTCAGCTGTTCACTGAAAAAAAACTCCAACAAAAACCAGCAGGACATTTAAAAAGTAACCTCCTGTTCTTTTATATCTAGAGGAGAATACAAGCCTCCTAGCAGCAACAGCAGGCATCTCTTACATGCTCCAGGGCCAAGTCAACTGGTTGGGCTTAAATGTCCTTTTTTTACAAAGTGCATCAGTAACATGCATAAAGGCCCTTCCCCCTGGTGTGCTGTGAGCAGCAGCCTCTCTGCCAGAGCACCAGGAGCAGGCAGCTGAGGCAAGGTGGCACTGCAGGCAACAAGCTAAAGCTTCCCTACCTGGCTCCATAGCAGGCACCACTGGCCCTCACAGCATGCTCCTGCCAGCCAAGTTGAAACATACCACAGGACCTTTCCTGAATTACCTGGCATCAAAACTAAGGATGCTGTTAATTGTTTTGGTATTCCCCTGTACCTATGCTACATCTTTTGTCTCAGCCCTCTTCACAGTGACCTCTGAGGACTGGATGGCTGTAGCTGTTCAGCCCCAGCTATGCCAGTGCAAGCACTGTGTCCACAGCAGCAGCTCACTACTGACCTAGAGATTATTCTTCCTACTCCTCCCTCCCCATCAATGACTGTTGCTCATTTAATCACTCCCTAACATGTTTCTGTGAAGCCAGACTGGTTCACACTATTTAAATAGCAAGGCTCACTTACCTGACTTGCCATAACCAGAATGGATGAGGAAGAATGCCATAAGAAGTTGATCCAAGGGGAATATTTTCTGTTAGAAAAGTTGTAATGGACAAGGTGGGATCACTAAAAGTCTTTCCCCAACAGATATTTAACAAAGTACAGGCCTGCTGTCACCTTATATACACCTTACAGACTGAAAAGCAAGAAAGGGAACAAATGGGAAGAATGAGCTATTCTGCATTCCCTGAACCCGAATTAGAGGCTGAAGTACATACCCTGCTGCTGGACAAGCTATGCCAAAGAGCACTTAGATCCCTATAAGCTGCCTGAAACACTTATACGAAATTGAGCTATTGTACAGTAATTTGAAGGCTACAGTACAGGAATAAGGAGATTTTACATTTCTTTTTAAAATTTAAACATTTGGACTAATAGTATTTTTTGGACAGTGTAAGACCTTTTGAGAGGTGCTACCCTCCAGCATTAGAAACTTGGGCTTTTCTGTTTGTTTAAAAGATTAGTGTTTCTGGGTAGGAGAAGGAACTAGAGAAGCCCCAAGGTATAATCACCCTTTCCCTTTTTTTCCTCTGCTTCTGAAACAGCAAACTGATTATCATATAGTCACTTTTTCTAAAGGCAGAGAGCAAGATGCAGCACAAAAAAAAAAAAAGTAGCACCAAAGTCTGCCTAAGGTAATCCTAGAACTCTGACTAGCCATAGCACTGTTTGTTTTGCTGAGGAAAATGCACACTGGTCAGAACTGGCAGACTGGAGAGTGAGTGTATATTGGAGCTGCTTGCCCTAAAACTTAAATTGGCATCAAACACCTCAGTTAGAAATTCTACCCCACCCTCACACCTTATTGCTATTAATTTGTCCTCTGTCTATGGCACTTCAGTGCACACTATCATAATTTAGTATTGCAATACACCTATGCATCACAGAGATACTCCCATTCAAATTTTTGTATTGAATATGTAGGCAAATATGTCTTAATATAGAAGACATGGAGGTACACAACTGTGACACTTTTAGCTCTATCCCAACCCCTCATGAATGAGGACATCTTATTTTCGTCACACCCACCACCTACAAGGAAAATAGCAAAAGGCAGTCAGAAAATCTTCTGTCTTCATAAATTTTGTACACTGTATTCCAATTCATTGATGCATGGCCATAGTTTGACCATGATCTCTCACTAAAACAGAAACAGCATTTAAAAATTGCTCAAAGCAATCAAAAAGCATCAAAATGGAACTGTTCAAGAGAGACAAAGTACATCAAAAGTACCTTCTGCCTCCACAGAATCCATTTTTCACCCTAGTTTACAACCACTTAGCTAGTCACCTGCCAATAGCCTTAGGAGAATTTAAGACGAATGTTCTTTTTTTTTCCAGAAAATCCATAGACTCAACAGTTTTTGATGTAGTAGTTTTGTCACAAAACCTTTCCATTTGCTGTAATCAATACAAGATCTAGCTTTCCCATATGACGTCCACAGATGTCATTTGTGTAGGCAATGAAGTCCAGCAACCAGATTACTGTTTTGCTTTTGCAAATATGTGCTTGTTTCTGCTTTAGTTTGGGAAAGACAATGAAATACAGCTGGGCTGTTTTGGCTTCTCTTTAACCAAGGAGCATCTCTTTTCATGATTCAGTGGGACTTGAAAAGAGGAGGTTTAACCCAACAGTAGCATCCCTGCTAGTCAAGGATCAAAAAAACTATATGGTGAAACAGTTTCAGACTCTAGCTTGCAAACACACTTCTGTTAAACGAAAGACTATAGAAATACAGCTCAAATAAGGACAAGAAGCAATCATAGTAATCAAGCCTACTTCAGGCATTATCTCAAATAACACTGCAAGGCTGGTAATACTGTGTGAGAGCCAGCACAGACCATTTCTCAGTATTCTGGAAAGAGTCATATATAAAATCACAGCTGTAAAAAGCATTAACTTTTGAGCCCACATATATTCTTCTGACATTTGTTTTATAACAGCAGGGTATAAGCTAGGAATGCTTGCTATCATCATTTTGGATTTTGCAGTTTCTTTGAGTGCAGTGTGAAAGGTAGTGGACACACAGATTATGATGAAACAGCTGTTAGACCAGTTCCAAGACCGTGTAGAGCCAGACTATAGCTCTAGATGAGCCATCACGCACTCCCACCAAAGGGAACACTCACACGAATGCTAACTTTTCACCAATATCTGTAAGTGTCCAATTACTGCTCTATTTGCCTCACTGATGTAAAAGATATTAGATTTTTTTTCCTCCTTTTCCCTTTATTTTTAAAGCAAATGCATCAGAGTGCATCAGGGGAAAATATTCAGGATAAAGAATGCAGATCAGTTTTACAGGTTCCCTTTGGCTCTGTTAATTCCCTCCAGAGCTGATCTGTGGCTGTCAAGGTTGGAGTGCCACAGTGACAACTTTTTAATTATCTGAGGCATATTGCCAAATATTACCTTTTTTGATTTCTGTCCAACACAAAAAATAGTATTAAATTTACCAACTCTTGTATCATTCTGCTGACATATCTAGAGGGTGATTAATTGTGCCACCAGAGTCTATGTAGAATTCTATTCTTGACAAAATGAGCTTTTAAAATCTATTTAATAACTATAATTATGAGTGAGGACAGAGACCCATAATTGTAAATGGGTTCTCTGTGTTTCTTATTTAAGTACCTGCCAACAACTGAAAGATGGAAAGCCAAGGAGCATTTTGTACCAGCAAGCAGAAATGCAGCAACTTTTCAGGATAAATTCTATCTTCTATGAGCAGTTTTGTCTAGTAAGAACCAATGAATCTATTAATCTGTTCTGCAAGACAAGGGATAGCAATGACCTGTCAGCTTTATGAGATCCATCAACATCTTTCTGTATCTTTCTGAAGAAGGTCTATATGCCCTCTGCAGACTCTGTATGACAGAGTATTAACACTGTCATTGCTGCTGCTACAGAGCTTCCTTTCTCTGGGTTTCTAACAGTTCTTTCATTAGAGCCACATCACATTGGGTTAAAATTTGGCAGACAGATTCTTTTTCTCTCAGTGAGGGATTTTGACTTTGGTTGGTTTCGTAAAAACAAAACTTTTTTTTAAGCTATATTTGAAATGAAGCCAGAAAAATAATTCTGAATTTATATAGTTACAAAAAATTGAACAATATAGAGATATTCGTATTACTAGCTTTAAAGGGAAAAGCATATAAACCAACAGACAATAGTGGCAGAGCTATTGATATCTTGACACTGATACATTCCTTGTGTTGCATTGATATTGATTCAAACAATGAGAAAAGAGAGGTATAAATTTGTGGGGACATTTTGGCTGAAATTTTGCATTCATTTATTAAGTGAAATTTTACAGAGTACTAAACCATTGACCCTATCACTTGGTCTTAGAGATTTATGGCTGAATCTCAAGTCTGCTGAAGTCAATAAGGTCCTTTTCAACAAAAGACTTCAAATCAGGATCTTGCTGCCTGACTCTTCACTTACATCAAGCAATTTTATAGAAATATTACATCAGTGTAAAGCTATGAAGAAAGTAAATGCATCCCCATGTACTGGTTCTGGTTCAGAGCCAAAATTTAAGAAGAAACCTCAGGAGGATTTACTCACGAGAAGCCGATCCAAAACGGCCCCTCCCAGTCACTGGTTCGGGAAAAAAACAGTTCCTTAGGAGAAAAGTGGAAAAAAACATTTATTTAACAGGCAAAGCATTCACTAGCACAAACAAAGAAATAATGAACAATATGAAACCATCAAACCTCTTGCCGTTCCAAAAGACATGACAAACTCACAAAGTCCCTCAGTGGCTGTGGCCCGGCTCTCTCTATCCCTCTCAGTCCCTCCGTGGCTGTGGCCCGGCTCTCTCAGTCTCTCTCAGTCCCTC
>VWZV01004767.1:624158-713981 GCA_013397155.1 Irena cyanogastra | reverse complement strand
AAAAAAAAAACCCCGCGTTTAGGAATCTAGAGTGTACATAGCTATGTGTATTTATGTTCCAGACTTCACTTTGGTTCTAACAGGAAGAGTTCAGACAGCAGGTAATGAAGGGAGGGTTAAAGGGGTCATAGGAAGAGTAATAGAAAAGTTGGCTAATTACCTACAAGATTTAGCATGGGAAAAATGCAAACTAACATAACTCAGGGGAAAAAATGATCTGCAGTACAAATATTTAGCTAGAAGGGAAAACTTGGATGGTTTTAAGGTTGAGAAAGATCTGAGTGACTAAAAGAACTAAAGAAGCTCATCTTAAAACATCAAGTTCTCCCACAACAACTATAAAATATATATTTAATATTGGTCAATCTTCTTTGAGCACTCATGATCACAGAGATACAGAGGTGCTATATAATGTATAAATATCCCACACATATAGGGGTTAAATAATCTCTATGTAAAGTGCATCTAGGCTTTTTTCTTCTCATTATTAGTGAATATAGTGCACATTATTTTTAAATCACAAGACCATCCAAACTGTAGCAATATAACTTTCAAGGACAGTCTTTACCTGTAGAAACAAGTCAAGTAGACAAATCTACAGTTTATGTCAGTAAAAAGGCAAGTGCAACTATATTTATAGTGAATTTTTTAAGCTCTCAAAATATATTTATTTATAAGCACTGCATCATAAAAATTTTGTCACTAAATTGCTGGCATTTGAGAGACAAGTAACAAGAGATCAGTAACGTGGATGGACTGACCTGTGAAGAAAGATCTATGTAGGTATGGTCATGCTATTTTACTCCCGAGCTAATAGGGTTTGCAAGTTGGTGTACTGGTGTGGTTCCAAGACATAGGTTGAGTACGAATTAAACCAGAAATTTCTTGTTGTCATTTTTCCAGGAAGAAAGTGAAAAGGCATGCAGTATTATAACCACAAAGTATCTTTTGTATACTGAGATACAGAAGTAAAGTGGAGAAAATATATGTTGATATCCTGTTAATGTTTGAAGAACACTGGTAGGAGAAGAACATAGAAGATTTATTTTAGGTGGTAAACTCCACAGTTGTGCATGTTCACAAGATAATTCAGGTAAATGTTTCATCTCAGTATTAGGCAATAATTCTGACAATGATCCTCCACAAGAAATTATAAAAAAAACTTAATGTGCCTTTAAAACTAAGCCTAAAGGGAGACTGGAGTGCAATTGTGTGTTGTAAGGATAAGGAAAACATGACAAACACCACCATATCTCAGTCAAGAGTATGGGAGCACTGAGTAACTGGTGCTTCCTACCTTCATGTCTAATTTGTTCAATCTTCAGGCTTTAAAAATAGCGATGGATACTTACCACTATTGAGTCACAAACAACATGGACTCCAAGGGCATCAGAAGGCTAAAATGACACGCTTTACTAGCAAACCTATTCTTTTATATTTGGTCCTGATACAGGTGAACCTGATTGGTCACCAAAGCACCATCACCATTGGCTAATTAAGCCAATTACCCTTAGGGTAAACATATTTCCATAACACAGTCCACACGTTCACAAACACCAGGTGCAAAGATTAAGATAAGGATTGTTTCTAAATCTTTTCTCTGAGCTTCTCACAGCCTTTCCCAGAATGATGCCTGGGAAATTATCTGTTCTCTCTGTGACCAGAGAGCCACTACCACAGGTACTAGCCACAGGAAAGGGATTTGTGTGTGGGTTTGATGCACATATATATTTGCCTATACTGAGACACCAAGTTATATCAAGTCTGAGTAAATTTCTAGGATTTCTGGGTTTTCTGAGGGGTTGAAGTAAGCCAAGTCATGTGGCCAACAGGAGCATACTGAGGAGGCTGATAGCTCCCAAAGTGCTCCATTCCAGCTGGCTTCTCTATAGACTCGGCAGGCACTTGGGGTAACTGGGTTCAACCCAATGCCCCAGAGAGGGGTGGAAAATTAACAAGTTCAGGACAAAGTGTATCTACTGCCCTGGTGTGGTGTGTCCTTCACTCGCCTTATCCTGCCCTTTGTTGTTATCCTTTAGTACATATTTTCTTAAATTAAATGTGCAACTGAAATCATAACTTTGTGTCCCGTTGACCTCTGGCAAAGACTTATTTGCACAGCACTCTGTATAATAGGAGTTCACCTGATTGGGTCCCACAGGCTTTACTTTCATACAAATAATTATTGATGCCATTAGGATAAATGAACTTTTAGGCATCTGAGAAAATTCTTTCCAAAGGAAGAAAGAAAAATGGAAAGCAAGTACCATGACATTAAGCTTATTTGACAAGGATATGCAAGGTAAAGAAAATGAAAATGTTGTTGAGGGTGGGAAAAAGAAAAAACTAAGAGTAAAATACAAAAAAATCACTTTCAAAGAGGGAGAGGTATGAGAGAAGTTTAAAATTTAGTGGTCACAGAAGAAGGAACACCACAATGTGTCGCATTAATAAGCATTGTAAGTAGGAATGTTGATTAACTCAGGAATGACTTATTATAATATAAATGACAGGCCCTAATGGAACTGAAGTGACAAGGTATGAAATGTGTATTAGAGAAAGCAAAATGAAAGCTTAATTCCTGTGGGACAAGTAAACCTCTAGAAAAATTTGTACTGGTTTGTTAAAAACTGGGTTTGGAATTTGGTAACTTAGAGGGGACAAGGAAATGAAACAGAATCTGGGCACAAAGGCGGTTGATATGTTGCAACTGAGCCTCGAAAAGAAAAGTACAAAAAAAGGCACTATTAAAACAAAGGGGAAAACAACATAAATTCATATGTAAACTGAAGGAAGAGAGAATAATTTATTTTTTTCTGTACATTACCCCACATCTAGGTCAAATGGCAGTGCACTAGTAAAAATTGCCCCCCCATAAGCCGAAATCACACCAGCATGCTTTCAAAGGACTCATCCTCAAGACTAAAAAAATGCATACCTCTTCCTACCACCAACGAAAAAGAAAATAGGCAATTTAATCCAAATGTGCTTAAGTACATATAATTCAATAGATGTTTACAAAAAGGTTACTACAAATATTCTCTGTGACATAAAAGTCTTCATATACCAAAATAATAATGACTGCAAAATGTGTTCTAGGAAGAAATTACTGCCTGTGTTAAGGAAATAAAATGAGTTTATGTGGAAACATATTGCTTGCCTGTTTCTGTAAAATTACTGGTTTCAATTAAATTAAACAATACCCAGAAGTTTTGTATTCCTTAACATTCAAATTTCTGCAAATATAAATTGACCAGATCACAATGGCAATGATAGCTTCAGAAAAGATACCAAGATATCAAGAAACCTTACCAATACCAGTGCTTTGCAAATACCAATTTGCATGCTTACCACAAAACAAGTCGAGGCAGAGAATATATAGTGCATTACAAGACATGCTATGCCTCATGAAATGAGCACAAATGAAGTGGGACAGGAAGAAGAAAGTGATGAAATGGTGGAACTGAGGAAATGTATTCAGACAGAAGAGTGGCTGCAAATGAAGCTGCAAACCTAGGGCTCAGCAGTGTGAAATGAATGTGTAGGTTAAATTATTTTGTTGGCAGTACCCTGAAAACTAAGAGCCGACATTTTGAATCTGGCATATTCAAGGCTTTTGTTATTAAAGCAGGATATCATTGAGGTGGACTATAAAGAAATGCATAGATGGAAATAAAGAAGAAAGAATGCTATTAATATCAGGTAGAAAGGATTAATAACATAAGGGAAGCAATGAGAAAGTAATTTTATATTAGATACATTATTATTATTTTTTAGCCTTATGCTTTTGGACTATGTTGGCCAGATATTTGAAATGCTTGTTTTACATATAGTGTTATGTGAGCAGATTACAGAATGCCTGGATAGACATTTGTGACATATGGCTCACCACTTCTAGTCAGTGAAAATCTGAAGGCATTTGTACTGATTCAATTTTGTAAGTATTTTTAGTAAAATTAGAGACTGTGTTAGAACACTCTGATGCATTCTGGTATTAACAGAATGCTGTCATCACTAAGCTGGCAGTCAAGTGAAATTTTTGAGAGCAATCACGCCATTTATACAGTCAATGCAAACCACTCCGTGTGGTACTAAAACATGACATCCAAAACGTGATCCATTTAGTATATTATAAAAGTGTGTTACCTCTACAGCAGAACTTGTCCAAGCTAAGTAATTGGTTTTTTAAGAAGCATGATTAGGACAAAAGTGAAAAAAGAATTAAGAACAATGGAGATGATTCAGAAATCAGAGACAGAGCATGTCAGAGAGGAGATCGCAGCTCAATAGAGAGAACATGAAAATCCTGATCTATGACTAATGAGGGCAAACATAAAGGCAGCAAAAATAAATTTAAAACCGATTTTTGAAATTGTCAGTACCTGGCAATTTAGAGAAGTCTTTCAGCTGACAATAGAATCCTCCATAAAGCCTGGAAGAAGTTCATTCAATGCCAAGGGGGTTGAGGGTAAAAAGGACTGAAAAATCTAAAATTAGAGATAGCAAAAGTAGGATTAAAGAGATTTATATGAGGGAAATTGTACAAGCTAGATGAAAAATTGTAGGAAAAAATTATCCCAAGTCAGAAGAATTTTTAATTATTCCACACTGCAAGTGCAAGGAAGTTATAGGCATTTAGCCTGGGCTTGAGGGAACTAGAATCCATACCAAAAACCTCAACAAGTACTCAAGCATTATGTTTGGAGGAAAAATTAATTTCAAAAATACCAAGTAGTTCTCAAAGGATTTCAGTTGTTGTCATAAGCAAATTTGTGTGATCTGAACTTAAGGAAAAAAAAAATACCATGCCTTCTTGTTTTTTTTAGTATCCCAAGGCAGGCGGAACTATTAATTAGTCTAGAAAGCTGATGTGATACTGGAAATTAGAAGATGAATGGTAAAAGGTTAATGGAGGTTTAATAAAGGCAAGCAAACACATAGACCACTCATGAATGGTATCTGAGAGTGGAACTATTCTGTAGCTGATACTCAATGATTCATATATCCTATAAACAAAGTGGGGCATTTTGCTAAATAAGTATGCCTCTGGGTATATAACAAAAGAGAAGTTTTAAGGTTTAATTAATTAGAAAGAGTATTTGCCTGACAATCAGAGGTACCTTTCACAGTGAGTTTAATGGTAAATCAGGACTCAAAACTGAGAATAAAATCTGAAGTGGTTTTCCAACGACTCAGACAGCAAACTTCAATTAACGTGAACAAGATGTATTTCGTTACACCAAAATGAAGTTTTAAGAGGTGAATTTTAAATCCTGACACGGAGTTCTGCAATAGACAAACTAGGATTGTAATGAATAATCAGTTTAAGTGAGTAATTAGGGTGTTAAACTTGGAAGGGATAAGCTCTCATAAGGGTTCAGCTCTCCTTTTTTGTAGGGCCACACAGAAAACTGGTGAATTTCACACACACACACCACTCTCCCTAAGCAAACTACCTTCATAAACTTAGATTTTGTTCACATAGAATATAATTGTTGGAAAAATATCTATCCTCTTTATGTTCCCTAGGTTGACGTTTTACTCAGAATCCACATCCTTACAGCTGAACCTATTTCCTCACTGAAGCCAGTGGGTAATTTTCTATTTATTTGAACAGAAGAGAGACATTATGTAGTCTGTGATATCTGAAGAGAGACAAGATATATCTTCCCTATCAACATCTTTCTTGACTCACTTATACCTTACCCGTTTGCCCTGAAGAATTCCACTCTCAGAAGTCCCTCATGCATCACTTTCTCTTTTTTGTACATTCAACATTCTTTCCTTCCTTAGAATTTTCTCTATCTGCTTGTGTCCCCTCTGACCTCCAAACCTTTTAACTCATCCGTCCTCCTGAAAGAAAGACAATCTTTTCTTCCTGTTCAAATATTTTTACTTGGACCTATGAAATCATCATGAATCCCAGTTTCACTCATATTATACTCCCTTCCTGCTATTCAGCATTTCTGGCTTTCATTTTAATCCTTCTGATGCCCCTGTGTGCCATGTCCCAAAGTCCCATGAAATCAACTCTCATCTCTCCCTGTGCCCTCCCACTCGCTCACCATCCACCCACCTCTGTAACTTTGTCTGCCAGGACTCTGAAGTTTTTCCTCTCTCCTCTTTCTCTCTCTTCATGACTCCTGGTCCCACTGCTTCTCCCTCAGTGACCTCCTGCTTGCAGTTGCTCTCCATATCAGATCTGCCTCACTGACACCTGGACAAGGTGCCTCAGCTGCTCCTCTGCTTTCTTCAGTTTCCTCACAGCCAGCAGGTGCTTCACCTGTGCAGTTTATTGCTCCTTTCCTACTCACTGGGAGTCCCAGGAGCTGACATGTATCACGGAGCTGTTTCTGCATGCTGGCATTTTTCTGCTCCTCAACAGCTCCATATCCTACCTCCTAGGCCAGGCTGCTCCCACTCTACACTGTGGTGGGAAAACTATTTTTCATGGGGTGAGAATTAAGGATTTCATAGTAAAATATCAATCTTTAGAGGGTAAAAGAGTGACTCAGATATGCAGATAGCAAAAAATACATGTTTTACTAAACCATTCTTTCTCTGATACTCTATGTTTTGAAAGAACAGAAAAGTTGTTGATAACAATACCTCATTGTCTTTAGAATATTTGAAGGTCTAGATATCTTTGATTAGAAGACAGAACATTTTTTCTAATTTGTAGTAGCATAGAGCAAAAGATTTGTTTCTGCTTTGAGCAGTTTTAAAAGTGACCCCAATTCACTGATTAGTCAGTTAAATTAAAAGGTTGATTTATCCAAGTAACTTCACTGTAATCTAAAATATCTTTTTGAAAGATAGTCCACTGAACTCAGCCACAGTGGGAGGCTTCCAGCCCTGCTACAGCAATGATTTCTGTGTATCTCTTCCCAACTGGAGTACTTACAAAACTAAACTTCTCTCTCAAAACAGTTCAGATGGTTCACCTCTTTTAGTAAGCTGTTTTACCAGCTGCCTAGGCATGATGGCAGGCTTGTTGTGGCAGATATTTGACACTTGCCAGACATATTTCTCCTGTTTTGCACAGACTTTGCAAATCTTGGCATTTGTTAAGGATTTGTTTTATTAAATGAACTGTTCATATCTTTACTCTCTCATAGTTTCTCCTGCTTTTATGCTGTTTAATGTGACAATACAGGGGACTTTGTCATTCCTCAAAAGACATGTAATAGCTCAGCAGCCATGTGGTAAAACTTAAACCTTGTTCTGAGTTTTCTTCTGGTTCCTTCTTTACTGAAACTTCGGGGAATTTTACTGGAAGTCTTATCATAACTGGTTTTCCCCATTTCCTTGGCAACTCTGTCTTTGCCGGCTGCTTTCCCAGGTTTAACTAGACAATAAAATGGCTAGTTCTGAGCATCAAATTTCTCTGTCAATGGCAATAATTTCTTAAGTGAGGTTCCATTCAACATTTCTAAAAGTACTCTGTCCATCTATGCCTTGACTATTTTTCCATTTAAAAAATTTTAATGTTAGTGCTTAAAAAAAATTAATAGCATGATATATCTTCCGAAGCTGGAATGAATGTTTCTTGATTAAATATTCAAAATCTAAACAAGGAAGCTACCCTTTTTCTTATTTGTCATGTCCCCAAGTTACAGTTACATTTTCTTTCATCACACTTAAATCCTCCACAAGTTGTTAAAACATTTGTGAAAACAACATGTTCTTCCCAAGAAATGATGACATTTTTGTTCCTGGAATAATCAAGAAACCTACTCCGTATTACTATATAATAGTAATTTACTGTGTTAGATTCCTAGACATAAATGTATAAATGTGGTTCAGGTCATGCTTGCTATCTGCATGCCACTAAAATTGGACTGAATTTTGAGGAAATTAACTTTGTTTTCCTGTGTACATGAAAAAAGGACAATTTTCAGTGCAGTCAGTGCTATCAGTATAAAACTTATTATGGGTAATAACATTATTGTAAAATAGACCTTTAAAAAATAAAGATGATGTAATATTTGTGTGCACAACGGAATAAAACATGCTTTAAATGAAATAGGCTAATTTTATTGATGGTGTCAAAGAAATATAAGTCTTTCTTGATGAAAAATCTAAATAGAGCCCAGGCAATGGTCAGCAGTGCATCCTGAAATTTAGTGCATCATACAAAAATCTGTGCTACTTTTTATAGGAATTTGAATGCACCAACTAGATCCTTTGACAGAGGATATGTATATAAATCATAAATATTAAGTTGCTTTTAATAAAATGTAGCCAGTGATCTATGTCAGCATTGTAAAATCTAGAAATATAGATGTAAACCTAAGATTGTTTTTAAGTCATGCTGTCAAGTCTTTTTCTCATCTGCATATGTCTACAAAGAACTGCTCCAAGCTTGATTTATACTTTTTTCATGTTTCTTGGCCTAGAACAGATCCTTAATGTTACTCAAACTCGTTTTTGTATTTATGGAATCTAATTAACCTGGTAAACATGATCTGAAGGACTGTAACCACACACACTGCTGATGATGACTTGTAACACTTGGAATGTAAAAGCTCCTGGCAGTTGAATAATGCTAGCTCAGGTTAGACTGGACATTCAGCAGAAAGTGCAAAATCTGGTCTATACTAATTTCTTTACCTGTATAATGACAATATACTCTGTTGATCGCATACCAGGCTAAAACACAATTTGGTCTTTACTGGAGACAAAACTCATGGAAGAAAGTCATCGTAGGTATACACAGGCTGTTCAAAAAGAAAACCCAGACATCTCACTGGTATAGTACAATTAAAGCATTTTTGCTTTTACAAAAAGAGTATCTACTGTGTTCTAGTAGAAAAATGAATGTCAGCTAATAATCTAAAAGCAATAAACAATAAACTTAAATTATAGTAAAAGTCAATTAGTGCACCAATTAGTCTATATTGCAAGGAACTTACGTGGAAAATCTTATTTTTCACTGTCATACAAGGTGTTGAGGAATGAACTCTGTCATTTAGAATTCACTAATAATTATAAAGGGGAGCTTGGCGGATTATGATGTGACTCCATAAAGTAGTAATGCAAAATAGCTACTCACCAAATGGTAAAAGCTTTTATACTTCAGCAGCTTTTAAAAGGGTACACGTGGTAATAGAAACTCACTTTGCAAAAAGACAAATAAATCTGGGGATGCATATGCTTTATGTCAGTTTCATGTGGTTCCTAAACAAGATTTTTACCGAAAACGTTCTCAGTGCAAAAGACAATAACATGGAGAAAAACACATTCATCAAGTACAACATACAAAACTCAAGACCAATACTTTATTCTTTTGGAAATGGCACAAAAAAAATTAATATTATCTGTTCAAAGCCACAGAGTTCACTATCCAAGAGTGTACAAGGCATGTAATGTAGTCTTTGTAAAGGCAAAGACTACATTAAGCAAATATCACAGGCATGAAGAGACCATACAATTCATAGCAGAATATAATCAGCTTTTTGATTTGAGTTTAATTTCAAACCAGAAGAATCTGACTTCTAAAAGAGCTGGACATCCAATGTTTAATCTACATGTTTGTTTCCATTTGTTTCTTCCAGCCCTTGGCTGGGATTTTGTAAGGCTTGAGCATGAGTAAATCGCAGTCTACTGCTTATTTTTGGCCGAATTCTTCATTTGGCATTTATTCTATAAAAAGCATAAGCAGCCTTTGTAGAAGGATCATGAAAACATCTAATTATTTATCTCCATGTAATGATAGTATGAATTAATATTACATACAAACTGTTTTCACTTACATGAGTAAGTGAAGGTCCCCAATAAGCAGTTTTACCAAATGAGTCTCAAGAAACCCAATTCTGGCTGATAACATTTGGCTGTGACTTTTCTGTGCCTGGAAATTGGTTTTACTCAAAGTAAACATCAGATCTGACTCTCTGTCTTCCTTGAGTCCAGAATGTCATCTGACCTTTCTTCCTACTTTGAGTTATGGTACAACTACCTTCAGTTTAATCCTTCCATTAATTTATTCTTTTTTTTCTCTAATAATTTTAATGATTTTTAAAACTTTATTGGTAGTAAATGACTCTTTGCTTTTCATCAGGGAAACTGATATAGGAAAATACCAATAGAGTAGGGAAAACGAAAGCAGAAAGACAAAACTAAGGACATTATCAGTGATGTAGAATTCTAGCCAGCTAAAGAATGAAGAAAATAAGTTGTGAGTTCTAGAAAATGTCCAGCCTTGGAAGAATTGTTTAATGTCTGATGCTTTTGGAAAAATACACCTTTACTCCATATATTTATTTAAATAATTTCCTTGGAAGTAATTGCCACCTCATTCCATGATGCATTCTTGACAATGGAGGATGCAGTGATTATGTACATTTTTAATGTTTTGTTTGAAGTACATGAGTTTTTGAAAGACATTTATGAGAACTGGCTTTCAAAACATGCAGAGTGGCTGAGAGACTTCAAATACAACCCATGCCCCCAGGACTTGCTTCTGCCACAACCCTGTCTGAGACAGAACAGAAAACCAGTGTAGTGCTTGTTATAACGTCCCTTGGGTTTTGGTATGTTCAATATTTCATAAGGATGAATAGTGGGTTTAAAGTAGACAAACAAGCTACCATGTAAGCTAATGGTCCCCTGTGTTTCTGTTGTGTGTAGTTATGTGGGGAAAAAAAGCCCACGCTTCTCTCAGTTAATTCAATGCTTTGGATATTTTTAACTGTAAAGAAGTCATCTTTAAGAGACATGATGTGAATGCTTGTTGCAGTTTTCCCTTCCAAGCCTTCCAGAAGTGTTTGGGAAGAGCGCAAGTTAAAAAGAAAAAGAAAAACCACAAACAAACCCCACTTAATAATTCTTTATTCCATGAGAGCATGTTAGTAGGGCAGCCCTCATATTTGCCTTCAGCACTTGCCCATTGCTAGCACAGGGGTGTTTTCTTCAGACATGCCAATATAAATCTGAATATGCCTTCAAGATCATCTGATTGACGTGCTGTAGAGCACTTCACAAACTGCCTCATAGTCACTACATACAAGCACTCAGGGAAGAATCTGGGAAGGGCATCTTCATGAAAAGATGCCTCAGAATGATAGTACTGACTTTGGGAGTCAAATATGGTAGTGGTACTAGTGGTACTGCCAGTATATATGAATTTTAGTCACAATTTGAGATGGAATACATGTTTCAAGACCTGCAGAGGAGAAGGCTCTGATAAGGAATGTGTTGCCAGCATTTAGTTGCATGAAGATAGTAATTGCTGCCAAATGTTCTTGAATTCTTTTCCTGGTGTACATTTTCCAATGCATTTCTAATGCGATCACTTATTATTTAGTTCTCTCTCTATTTGATGAAAGCATAAATTAAGACAAAGTGCATCAAGGTTACTGATGCTTTCTGATAATAAACTAAAACTGTTGATTAAGCAGATGATGAGTTTAAGTCAACATTCTTTGTATTAAAATGCTTGATGTAGATTTATGAACTAACCTCACTAAAGTTTCACAAGTATAAAATAAATTTAAATTATGATAAAGAATATTTTACTTTAGCATAATTTAATATCTACAGTTTTAATATAGAAAGTCATTTAAGTAAGGACATAATTAAGCCCTATCAATATACTGAACTGTTTATTTTTCAGATTAAAACATCAGAAGTATTCTTGGTCTTTCATCTTGGTTAGGGAGTGCATTTGTTTTGGATTTCCATGGGTGTTTAATATACATTATCTGTTTGAAGGAATCTCCTTTTTTTTTTTTCATTTTAAAGAACAATCTAAGAAATAAGTTTTGCCATTTCTATAAAATATACAGGCACAAAAAATTCTCCTGTTCTTCCCTTCCTGGGACATGAAATAAGAGATTTTTTTTTTTTTAAATAATGAAGCAGTTATTTTATGCTTCTTTTGCTGCCTCCTATCTTCCTCCACCAAAGTGTTTGCATCACCTTTTTTTCAGGCTGCTCTTTAGACCAGGTGAGATAGTTGTCTATACTGCTCAATTAAAGAGGTGACTTTGGGGCTAGTTTTGGAAGAATTCATGTGATTTTTTTGGGAATCTTTCAAGTGAATCCTCTTCTTTATGGATCATCTCCATTTCAGAGCAGAGAATGTTTGTGGACAGCCATGGGTATTGGCTGCCATTGTGCTTCATCTTGCCACTGCCTCTTCTGGTGACAAGGCCTTTCTAGATTATCCTTCATGTGGCTCGATACAAAATGCCCCATTCCTCTTTTCCCAACTCAGATTGGATTCTGGTGATTTTGTGGCACCATGTGGATGGGAAACGTTGCACTTGGGTTTCACTACAGAGCTTTTTCAGGATGGGCTTATCAAATACTTCTTCACAACGCAGTATCCCTGCTGCTCCAGGTTCCTTTGAATTTCACTTTGTTTCTGAGAAACATATTCAATTTAATACTATTTAAAAAGTACTTTCAAGTTACAGATTTCATGCAACTCCAAATTAGCAAACATCAACAACGAATATTATTCCTTTTCTTCCTGCAAACCTTCTCATCATACTTTGCATTCAGCCCATAGTGTACAGAGATTAGCTCATTACAGCTAAGGGAAAGAGAAAAGGAAAAAGAAAAGGTTTCAATGTGTCCAAGAACTGTTCAATATTCTCAGCAGTCACATAAATAATATTAAAAAGAATAGCATGCTTTCCATCATTACAAAATCTAAGGTTATCCAGTGTTGTTTGAAATAAAAATAATACAGAATTATTTTACTATTAAACTGAAAAGCTTGCAGCTGACAGCAGTTCATTATTTTTGGAGTTACTGTGTTAAGATCCTGCAAATCTACTTGTAATGCTAAATAAGAATGATCCTTGGATTAAAAACCAGTGAGGAGCTTTACAGAACAGAGCAAATAAAATACAATAGGAACCTTACACTTCAGATACAGGATGAATATAATCTCCACAACAGACAAGATAGGCAAGATCTACACAAGCCAAGAGAAATTAATCAAACTGTACTGCAATGCTTGGCCTGAAATCTGGAAATGCTTTGAAAAGTCAATAAAGGAAGCCTTATCCCCAGCAGGAGTAAATCCATCAGACATGTCCACTTACATCAGTTGAAGATCTGCCCCAATGTTTGTAAAATTAATGGACTACACTATATTGCTTTCATTTTTATGCTGGTATGCTGGAAAGGTAATTAGTACACAGCTGCATCCCCAAAAGTATTGTCTAATAGAACTGGGGTTTTTTTCTGTAACCATGTGTGAAAGCATTCAGAAAAAAGCTGAGAGCCAGAGGGATGGATTTTCCACCAAGGCCAAATAAGTTTAAACTACTGCTTTCCCAGTTTGGGGGAAAACCAACACATTGGTGAGTGAAACAACCCAGGAAACTAAAATGAAAGCAAATATGGGAGAGGGAAGAGGAAGGATACAGTTCTCCTTTATACAAGAACTGATATTTCTTTAAATTTTTAACTAATACAACAATTTCTACTTTATAAATCAGAAAAGTAAAGGATTTGAACAGAAAAAATACAGCATATACTACACTACATAAGAAAATAGGTTTCAGGGATAGAAAAAATTACAGACTTGCTACGTAACACTGAGGATTTTTTGTTTTGGTTTAGCACAGTAAAGCTCCTTTTACCTAATTTAATTTTATTTTTTTCTCAATGCACTGAAATGCACTAAACCAAGGAATTAATACAGGAAGACTATTAATATGAATACAGAGAAAAACATCGTTAACTCCAACTTAGTCCAGAGGTGAGCAATTCCTATCAAAGCAGGAAATAGTAAGTCCTTATCTCATAATTAAAGTGATTGAGTAGGAAACATCAGGGGAGTAGTCTAAATACAGCTAGTTAACAAAAGCAAAGCAGAAAACAGTGTGGCTATTCACTGGATAAATCAGTACAGAAAGTAACCTGACCCTTCAAGTCAAATTTTGACCCACTGACCAGCTGGATTTGGTATGTTTACAATGCTGAAAATCATACTTTTTGAAATGAAGAGTGTGGAAAATAGACTGGTGTCTTCTTAGAGAAATTGATATTACATAGAATCATTGTTCTAACTTAAAACGAAAATACAAATGAGATTTTCAAAGGCACCTAAGGGAATTAAGGTCTCCAACTCTTGTTAAATTTTATTAGGATTTAGGGCTCCAATTCCCTCATGCTTTGACAATCTCAAACTAAATATTTATCTCCTCTCTGCATCTTGTGCCCTTTCTGCATTATTTACCACATTCAAAGATTTGATCTCTGGAGCATACCATGATTGTGTAGTATGTTCTCAACCATTTTATCTGCTTATGCCAAGAAGAGTTAGCCAAATGTGAGGGTATACAAACTGTTTGTTGTACAAAAATGAAACTGAGCTGAAGAATCATGACTTTAAAACATTGATCCTGTTATTTACAACCGATGTAAGTTCCATCTGATGTTGAACGTTTGCCTCTTTCCAAATGATCTTGACAGCTCTTTGTATTTATCCTGCATAACTAGCATCTCCTACACTGTAAAGTTGGAAAGAATTTGTAAAGGTTGGTAGAATCTACCCAACAAACAGCACAAAAAGGCAATACTAATCTATAATCTGCTCTCCATAAAATGTTTTACATTAAGTACTTTAACATCTTTCCAGAGAACCGAGTTACACTTAGACAAAATGATTTATTATTCCCTCAAATGTACCTTCCTATTAACTAATCAAGCATTTTGTATCATGTCCTGTTTCTTAGGTTTTTATTCCACTTCTCCAGATTTTCTTGGCTCCAGTAATTTCCTGGGAATCACACCTAGCAAAACCATGGATAATGAAATGCTATGTGCTCATATCCTCTGCACACTATGGACACAAGTGGAAGGCTTCATCCAAGTGATCTAGGCAAAAGGAGTTAATGCATTCTACAAACTGCATAAGGAAAGCAAAATGCACTGAACATATTTGCCTCTTGGTATTGGAACAAACGGTGTCAGCAATAATATCAGAATTTCTACAAGATTCTAGGTGCCTATTTTAAAACAGTTTAAGGAGATATGGTCTGAAAATACCACTGGAACATGGTTACTTACTTTCTGTACACTTCTTTTGCAAGTGAATATTCCTCTTCTATGTGTTGCTATCCAAACATGCAGCTGTCATTGTTACAAAAAGCAGTAATGTATGCTATAAGTAAAATCTTAAATTAGTGGAATTACTCTTTTCCCATGTAGCAAGAGATAGTGTGAGAGGAAATAGCCTCAAGCTGCAGCAGGGGAGGTTTAGACTGGTTATTAGGACACATTTCTTAATTGAAAGAGTTGTCAAGCACTGGAACAAGCTGCCCAGGGAAGTGGCTGAGTGACCATACTTGCAGGTATTTAAGAGGTGTGTAGATGATGCATAGGGACACAGCTCTGGTGGATTTGGCAATATTAGGTTTACAGTTAGACTTGATGATCTTGAACCTTTTTCCCAACCCAAACAATGACTGCCTACAGCATCCCCAGATAATTTCTAAACTCTTTGACCTCAATTTATAAGAAAACAAGCATAGTGAGTACATGGGCATTTTAAATTCTGCATTATAGCCCATCTCTGCCTGTTGGGTCTTCTATTAGCTATAAACAGATATCAGAATTAAACTGCAAATACGAAGTTGAGTTAAATCAGCTTTTTAGAATATCCCATTAAAACACCAAATAATCCTTTTCTTTCTTTCCTTAATAATCCCTTTTACCATATGGCATAGAATTGATATCAATAGCTGATATCCACAACCTTAATAGGCTTCTATCTTGTTAATTCCCTTTGGACAGAGGTAATCTTTTCTGTGGCAATGTCCTCTTCCACAGAACATCTGGGAATTAACATCAAATTATTTATCTTGTTCTCGTTGTCATTCTTCTGGTAATGACCTGAAACTCTGGTTATTTTACAACCCACCAAAATCTGCATTTGTTTCAGTGGACCCTAGATGAAACCTGATTTGAATCTCTTTCCTTAAAGAGACATCATACACTTAGCTAACTGCTATAGTTCACAAAATTTAATGTTGCGTGTTTTGTATCTGATACACTAGAGGCAACTTTTCAAGTTCCTGCAGCTGCACAGCCTAAATCTTGGCACAATCTACTAATATATCTGAGACAGAAATATGACCCCATAAAAGTAGAGTATTATGAGCACTAAAGCTCTGCTATGTCTCAGTCAAAATATCAAGGTTTTTTACTGTAGTATTCCACTCAGTATTCATGGAACAGAGTGTGATTAAAGAACCACTCTTGCTCTTGGTGTGCTGATTCAATAATTATTGTCTTTGTTTCTTTAATATATGCTCAAAGTCTCATCCCACACAAAACATGATATCATAAAGCTAAGATAATAGTAGAGTGAGACATCTTTCACAATGGCAGTAACAAACTCTGGGTGGTTTTTCAATGTTTATGAACATCAGCACTGTATTCATAAACTTATTTCAACCTTGCAGAAATTTACACTTCTACACTAAAAAAGAAAAAAAAAATCCCTTGGAATGACTAAGGTAGAGCAAGATAAAGAAAGGTAAATGTGATTTTTAATTACTTTTATGCATGCAGACCTCAAGGGATAGAAGAACAAAATATCTTCTGTAATTTTGGAAGAAAAAGGGGTGCTTCTGAATAGCTTTAGCACTGTCTGGGCTCCTTCCAGAGCATCCACAGCTGCTTTGTTGCTCAGGCTCTTCTGCTATTTCATCTCTTAACTTGTTTTTGTCATCCCCAGTATGTATACATTCCTTGTCCTGGGAGTTTCTAGCACTTACATGGACAGCTAACACAGGGCAGACATCAAGGCTCCTCCCAGTGAATGGGATTGTTCTCCCTCTGTGTCACAAATCCCAGCTGCAGATGCCTCATCACAGAGACACTCTTAGCTCCATCCTGCTTTGGGCTGTGTTACAGTCATGGCAGCATCCTGAAATAATGCTCTACTGTAGTGATGGAAGTTGATGTTAAAAATACTTTAAAAGTGATTAAAATGTTTTGCTATTTTATTTAATTTTTAAAAGGCTATTTTAAGAACATAAAACTCCAGTGCATTTTATGAGAAGAAATACTTTGTTTAACACTACTTCATATAAAGGACATTTAAAATGTAATGTTATGAATATCTTCTTGGTTGAATGCCAGCAGATTTTTGGCTAAAATGATTGATCACAGTGCATAAGAAAAAGTACCCTCTCATTCCTGTGCACTGAGGTTATGATCCAGGAAATCGAACAGAGTATAAATGGATGGTCCCTCCAGCTGCTTACCTTTTCTTTCTTCTTACTCAGTGTGTAGTTTATGAGTTTGGGAGATCCCTGCAATGATCTGACTCTACTGGGATCTTTTATTAATTGCTGCTCTCAGTACAGACTCTTTTCTGCTCCAGATGTTCATGAAGTCTAATGCACACTAGGAATATCTTGTTAAAATTAAACTATACTACTCACTACACACATCAGTTATTGGTATGGAAGCTCCACCTTATCTAAGTATAGAAAAGGTAAAGAAAGCCTTTTATTTTATTTTTTCTGTAAATCCTGTCAGGCTAAGGTTTCATGAGACACTATGAAAAATTTCCCTAACATATATTTGTCACACATTCTGCATTCTCTTTCATTACTGATTTTATTTTATTAAAAATGCAATTGACTCTGTCTGGCAAGACTATTTGTATTGATTTACAACTTATAATGAAATACACATAACAGCAGTTTCTGAGTTAATTGCACCTTTGGCCTTGTTTTTGACTGCAGTAAGGTTTTTCCAATCAGTCTCAGACACCTGGCCATCAACCTTCTGGGACCAGCATTCTTGCCCTAGACGTCTCTCGTCTCCTCTCTGCAGACTAGTGACAAAAATGCTAAGTACTTGGGATCTTTCTATTCAGTTTGATAACTCAGCAAGTCCAGGATCAGGTAAGCACCCAGCCTCTCTCCTGCAGGAAATGACAGCATAAAGTAATAATCTCCAAAATTGTCTGATTTAGAACAGAAACCTTACATGGAAAACAGATATTAAGAGAATAAACACATCTGAACATGTCCTCTTTGTCTGGGAGCTGACAAAAACTAAGATGCAGAACTGACAAGGTTAAGATCGAATCCATAAAAGGATTTATGTGTCTGGATCCTCTTCAGTAGACTCCAGTACACAGGGGAGAGAATCTGCTCTTGACACAAAAACCTTGCTTACAGCCACAGAGAATCGTATCCCCCCACTGGGAGTCAGATCCTGGTGCTCTTTCCTGAACAAAAACACAGAGATGAATTGGTGTTGACAGAGAAAGGTTCTCCCATTTATAAAATAAATATCCTCTCCATATTTATAAAATATCAAGTAGATTAAAATAAAGGCAGGTGAGGAGTGGGGGTGGTGGTGAAAAGAAGGAAATAGGATCTACAAGATTAAATCCCCCTTGTAGTCACCAGCTCAGTAATTTTTTTCTCTGTTTCTGTTCCACTGGAGTTGCACAATTGTTGCTAAAATGTCCTAAGTCCTTAATGCCTCTATGTGTACAACATGATACAATGCCTTTTAAGACCATTGTATTTGCATCTGTTTAGTCTCTAGCCAATACACCCAGCAGTACTTGTAAAGTTCTGTGTCTCCCAAAATTAGGAAGCTAGGAGTGCGTGTCTGCCATTTGCTGCAATTCTGTTTGAAGGCCCAACCTCATCCTCAACCCCACTCCAGGAGCTTCTACACACATGGCAGTACTGCTTCACACTGAAGCTTTGCTTATCTCTGAGAATATCTGTATCCAAAAAGAAGGATATCTTTATCCAAGAAGAAAGACATCTTTATCCAATAAACATTTTGCCAGTCACCATGCAGAGGTGGTACAAAATGACTACTATGCCTATAAATCCTAACCAAAAAGAGGGTAGGATGTGCAGGATGGTAGCACAGCTCAAAACACTTCAGTTCTTTCCTCTTTCCTGTTTCTCTCTGCATCCCCACTTGGAGAGTGCAGGAGGATCCTTGCAGGACCACAAGCAATTAACATTTCCCTCACAAAAAAATATCCATAACAGAACCCTGGCCTGTTCAGCTACTTCGAAAAAGTATGGCTGAAAACACCTTTCTATAGAATATATCTATAACAGGGGTATTCTTACGAGGACTTGAGAGGCTGCATGATATCAGTCAGAAAGAGATTTTCTCCCACTTGGAGGGTTTGGAGTGCTGGAGGTTATAATAGAAATGGACATTAGCTAATAACCCTTCTGGGAACTCTTGGCTGAAAACTATGACACCTTTCATCTCCTGGGCTAGGAAGCAAACAATCAAGGGTTTTGCTTGAAAGATTTTCTTTTGTGCCAAAAAGAAAGTCAAAAATCTGAGGAGTGAGAGGCTGTCAGTAATGCCTGGAATCAGGATATGGTGTGTGGAAAGTACAGTTGAGATGGTAACAGCAAGGAGTCTGACAGAGCTCGTAGTTTCTTGTGCCTTCCTCTTACCTGTTGCATAGCTCTGATGAAAGCTGCTGACTGACAAATCATGCATCAGAATCTAACTAGTTACTAGTAATTAAAGCTAGTTACTTTTCCTAGGATTATCACTAAACATTTGATTAAAAAAAATTAAAAGCAGTCAGCCATTGACATTAGCTTACTGTCACCATTGTTTATTATTGAAATTTCATGAAAGCATCCTGGGAGACAAGGCCTACTAGAGCTTGTTATCTGTGTTTAAAGTTTGTTTATGCTTCTTACTTTATTACTACCAAGAATAAAGTAGCCTAGTGCCAGTAACAAAAATTAGGAATATTCCAAATAAATACACTCTTAAGTTCACCTTTTTGTTCTATCGTATTTGCTTTAGACACTCATTTTTTTCTCAAGCAGTCCTAACACAGATTTGGTTAAATTTAGAATTTTTAATTTTTATTGTTTACAAAAACCACTCATTAAATATACATCAGCTATATCATCATTTGTCATCTACATTGATGATAGTACAATTAAATCCTAACCTTGTAGAAGACTTCTTAAACACAGGTAATATTCTTATGCAACCCTTTTCATAATTCTATTTTCCTTTCCGTCCAGTGGATAATGCCATTAGCTTTTTTAAATATCAGGGTCATTCCTGTACATGTCCATAATTCAGTCATGTTCTAATGAAACTTACACCTATATTTTCCATTTTTAGCTTTTTAAAAATTAGACTAAGGTCAGAAAGCAAGGCAATTTCTTGAGCTCTATAAACACTAAAACAGGACTGCTTGATGGTATTAATTTCTTACTTTTAAGAGAATAAGCCATTGAAGAGCTTGGCATTGGATGGAGAAGAAAATTCCAGATGGACTTTCCAGCTAAGAATATGAGCCTTTTGTGTTCCAACAGCTCTTGGAAAGACCTTGAGGTTTCAAAGACACAATCTATTTCCACGTATCTTGTAGTACTGACAGATAGCAAGGAAAGAGATGGACGAGCATTGCACCCTGAGAGACAGATTTTTCCTTTAGAAGTATGTCTTCCCCTGCCACATCCTTCCCACCTCTGCCTGAAGTGCACTGGATGCGCAATGAGCGTGCAAATCCCAAAACCCATTCCAATGCTTCACTGTCACATGTAAGGGAGAGAATTTATGACATTGTGCTGATTCAAAAGATGTGGCATGAGAAGTAAATATAGAAATGGACTGACAAATTTGTGCAAAAGGCATAACTGCAGGCTTTATTGTCTCTGTCCTGTTTGATTTACTTTGAAACTTTTAGTATTAGTGATATGCAGCAAGCTCCCAATTTGCTCTGAATTAAGCCATTCCTACAAAAACATCTGTGTCATTTCCTCTCTCTTGTTTACAAGCAAGCCCAAGGATGGAGAATCTCTCTCCTGATAAAGGATTCAAGGACCGAATAAGCATTTAAGGAACACTAGAGAGAAATTCAAAATTATATTGGGGGCAGGAATCTCTCCTGTCCCAATCATTGTCATCACTGACCTACAGAAACAGGTTGTCTCTTATGCTTAATCTTAGTTCCTGAATCATTGACTAAACTGGCTTGAACAAGAGGCACAGAAAGTGGCAGTCCTGACAGTAGCCTGAAGATTGTTCCTTTCTCCTAAGAAATTGTAGAAATTAACTCAAAATTCCTCCAGCTGAGAAGGATACCAAATGCTAGACTATGAAACTAAGGATATCATGTATAACATCTATAGTGCATCTCGGAGGGAGGAAACTAGTAATTTACAAAATAATCTGTGAATATTTCGATAGGAAAATTAATTAGATTTGGACACAAAGAGCCTTCCATAGAGGAGTAGCAGTAGAAAAGAACAGAGTTAGGTTATTTTCCCTTACACATTTTATGAGGACTTGGTTCTGCAGTACAAGGTGGGATACAAGTACATCTAAACAGGCTGTAAAAGCTTTAAAAAACAGGATACAAAAGTGAGTAGGCAAGAAACTCCACAGAGTGCAAGGAGCATAAAACTGGAGCTGGTTGAAGGGTATGTGGTGTATTACAAAGGAAAGACTCTGGCTGGATCATTCAGCTTAATATTCAATAAGATTTTGAAAAAAGTGAATAGAATGGCTTCTCTAGATTTCAGAACTGCTGTTCAGTGTCATTAAATATGCTCAGCAATCAGTTGGTACATATGATTGCATCTTGCCCTCAGTTATGTGACAACTACTTCCCCTTTAATTAAATGGGATTGCACCTGTGTAGGTAATGATACAATTTGGCCTATAATATATAATAAATACTCAATATCTTTGCCAAAAAATCATTTAGTTGCATAATTTAGTGAATGTTAAATAATTATTAGGAACATATTTACTGAAATTCAGTTGTTCAACATCTATCTTCATGCAAATTATTGTTACACTTCGATAAATATTCATACTAATCAGTGTGTATTTAATTAACATACAATAACTTTCTCATTAAGTCTGAGTTAAATCCTTTTAAGGGGGGAGCATTTCATTTAAAGTGTTACTGGAAATCTCTTTTTGGAAGCTTACATAATTAATCTTATTTTTGGTTTCTGACCAAAAGAAAGGGCAGTTGATGGCTGTGAGGGATTCTCTATTCATACTATATGATCCTGTGCTTTGATAAAAATTAAGCTAAAGCATCTGAGCACAAAACAAGAATGAACTAACAAATGTTTTATTTAACTTGGCTGTGATTTAATTTATTTCAAAATAATTTATTTGGAAGTCATAAAAGCTTTGAAATCAAATGACAGAACAGTAAGATTTGCAGTAAGAGACTAAGTAGCAAAAAAATTCAAATTACATCAGATAGCAAATCAGACTGAAGATAAAATTTGATGGCATCTTTAGAAAACATGTAATTCAGTCACTCTCCAGTTTTCATTTAATTTTCACCTTGTTTTACTGTTTAATGATTTGCTTGATTAGACCTAATAGTGAAATGTGTTCCTTTCTTTTGGTTTATGTACAGTGTCGACCTTCAATTATTAGAAATTGTTTAGCTTTCACCTTTTAATCAAATTGTGTAGGATTTGCACTTTCTATTTTCCTTATTGTTAATTTTGTTTCATGCAGAACTCAAAATTCTTTTATGGAGTAAATTGAAGGGTTTGATACATGTGTGAAAACCAGTAATTTTAATTTATACCAATAATTTGTGATATATTTCCACTCCTCCCCCCCCCAAAATAAAAAGGAGCAGAGGGAATTAAATGAATAGTCAAATTCTGCATTCAGATAGAACAAAGACATTTCAAATACCTTTCAAAATTTCAAAGATCAAGATGTCCTGGAATAACCTACTGAAACATACATACATCTTCTCAGTTTGAGGTGATTCTCCAGCACTACTGATGTCTGAGTGGTGTACACTCAAGAATTAGTAGAACTAGAATTAGTTCTTCCTTCATAGTGAAAACTCAGTCAATCATATCAAATAGAACAGCATCAGCTGGGAAAAGCTAAAAATGCCAATAGCAGAAGAATTACTAGCTTCATGGTTAAGGTATTTTCCTGGATATAGTAATGCAGAGGTTCCAACCCATCCTGCAATTAATACAGATGAAGAGTTAATGATGTCTTTAATAAGTAATGGCCTGTTCTAGGACACCTTGCTTCACACCAGCAAGAGTGTCTGAGGAAATCCTTCACAATGAAACCAATACATTCATGGGAAAGTTGAACTAGACTTTTCTGACACAAAATGTTAATCAGAAGAGTCACAAAAAGGCACTTTTCAAAAGGCACTTTTCAAAATTGCTTCTTCCGTTCTTCTTCCTCCACCTTGGGACATAGCCACCGTGTGAGCTAAAGATGAGGTTGAGAGCTGTGCCTGGGGGAAGCAGACCTGCCGAGATGAGCTGAAGATCTGTGGATGAGGATCCTGCTCCTGGGACCATTTCTGTATTTTGGGGTGACACGGTTTCAAACTGGCAGGAAAGACTCCACCTGCCCCTGTGGCCCTCAACCACCCTCTCCCTGCTCTCCCACAACATAAAACCAAATCTCAAAGCTTCTGTGTGTGGTAGAGGAGGAAGCCTTGTGAGTTCTCCTATCCTAAATATCTTATTGTCTGCCTCTAAGAAGGAGTCCTCTGGGAAGAATGAGATGAATTCAATACCTATCATGTAGCAGGGGCCATTGAGCTTTCAGATTTCCTTGGTAAATGTTGAAACCAATCAATCTACATAAAAGAGCACCAAAATCTTGTTCAATTAATGAAAAACAAACAAACAAACAAAAACCCCACAGTGAATCCAGATGAACTTGAACACCCTTGATAAAAAAGAATTTGTGCAAACATGGGTATACAATGACATTTCAGATGGTTTCTAACTGTCAGTCTAGAAAAGTCTGCTGTGAGTCCAGGGTCACATCTGCCACCTCCACAGATATTGTCAGTAACCCAGGATAGTACTAGATACCTCTGTTAAGGCAGCTGAATCACTTCCAAATGCTACATGCTTGGAACACAGCAGCAAAGAACAAATAGGTACTCTGCATTATATATGTGTTTAGGAGAATTGTGACAGATCTTATAACAAATGGACATATACTCTGTAAGGTACCAAAAGTTTGAAGGACTCTGAAAGGAACAGGAGAGTCAATTTTTCCCCCCTCTTCTTATTAAAAAGGTAGGACAACCTGCCCAGTCTTGGCAGTGATGAAACCAGTCACATAGCTGAGGAGCAATGAGTGCTTCCACACACAGAGTTTGTTGCCCATTCACATTCCACATTAATGCAGATTAATTTTTCCATTTATATAACTCTTCTGCTTCATATATATGATCATTTAAGTACTACTACCCAATGCATAAACCTTACTCAGGGCTCTTGCTTCCCTTTTTATTTGTTTCATACTCACCACTCTTTCTTCCAGAGACTGTCTTTGGGGATTTAGAACTCAAGAATGCCTCCTTGTTTAATTTCAGTCCCCAGATTACCTATACTCCACAACTACACAGTATCCCACCTTTTTAATAGGAGGGATTTAAATTGGCAATAAGTACTCATGCATGTGAGGTTATAGACTTATTTACACTAAAATAAGGCATCTCAAAGCAGTTTGAATTTTCCACATGAAGAATTTTTGTGGCTCTCAGATGAGTAGTGTAACACATTGCTTCTCATGTTTAAGTTTACCAGAACCAAGAGTCCTGTTCAAGCAGTTGTCTGTAGATCTTTTGATATTCTTTTCTTTATCACTGACTTCCTTGATCCTGTTGCATGTGATTCTTCCACTGATTTTGAAATCAAGGTGAACAGGACAAAGCTTTTAAAATGCAGCTCACCATCATCTTTAACTTCTTAATAAATTTCTCTCCCAGACCTCCTCCCATGGATTATACAGGGCAAATAGGCTATGTGGCTTACTTACCCTGTATTTTACCAATGAAAAAAATTGAAGAAAACTCAATAAGAACATAAAGTAATGCTAATTAAAATTATATATCAAGTATAAATTTAATCTTTAAAATGTCTTTGATACTTAGGAAATGAGCTTCATTACTCATTAGAGACTCTTCTGCTTTTGAGTTACTTTCCTTCCTTATTATTTAGTAACTGATTATGGTTTCTTGTCTCTAGTCACTAGCTTTTTGTGGGAGAAAGTGTATACACGTAAAAGGACACACACTTTCATGCGTGTTTCTGTATTTTCTTATGAAAATAGCAAACACATACTACTATTTCTTCCTCCTTCTTGAATCAGTGTCTTATTGCTTCACCACACTGGCAAATTAAAAATAATTTCCAAATACCTAGTGGCTAAAAATTATTAATGCATTTGTCGGACTGGCATAAATTCAAAAATTGCTCAGTTAGGGAAGAATATAAAGCATTCACTGTTTACAATCAGATTTTGTAGTCTATATTTTCCTCATGGAGGTGAAAGTTTATCTCATTGTTAAACAATAGTTATAATTTCACCACAACTATTCATCAAAACTGATTTTTTGGAGCTGCAAAACATCGCTTTCTGAGACTACAAAGTAAGCAAGCTGTTGCTCCTCCCTTTAATATCCTCCTTTAAAAATAATAGCTGCCAGCAAGTTATAGGTTTATCTCACATATGTCAGAGCACTCCAATAAATCACTTCTGCTTGCAGCAATCATAGATTATGAGACTTTTATGATCATGAAATAAGCCCAATAGTCCACTGCTGTTCTCAGAAGACTAAGAATTACTCTATGTTATTCTCTTTGTGTGGATGTATGAGCCTCTTGTTTCTCAGGAGGTAGTGTTACATTTAGCCATGCTGCTGGTATGTACCCTGTATACAAGAAATGTTTCCTACAAGCTGGGAAACATTAGGGTGTTTTGTCAACTTCTGATATATTTTCCTATGAAAGAATCAAGTGTACTTTAGGTGTTTTAACTCCCAAAAATAATTCTTTTTGTTCTCCTTTCCTTTTCTCCAGGTAGAAGATAATCTTCTACAGAGTATTTTGAAATGCTTTGGCACTACAAGTAGTACATAAAAGCCATTGGAATGAAGTCTATGAAGGAAGTTTATCATAATTCTTTCTTGGAAAAATTATGGCAATTAGATACATTGATACTTTTGTATCTTTAGAACCACAATACTTGGAGAGAAATGATTAGAAGGAGTTTCTTACTGGAAATAGATCTAAAACTGTGGTTTTGATGACATTCTTAGCAAAACATTTGTGCAATAAGCAAGATAATGATGACAGATATCAAGGTCAGGGTAATTACTTTCTATATTTGGATTAGTATTACCCTGGGTGTTATATACAAACTATCTACTTACATCAATCTATCGCTGTCCTTCCTCAGGAACAGACTTTTCACTTTTACGTTATGAGCTTTAATGCATGTGCCAAAATAAGAATTTAAAAAAAAGAAGTATTTTTTTTAAACCCAGAAGGTTCAGTATAAAAAAATAAAGAAAAAGAAAAAAGCAAAGAAAATTTGACTTTAAAGTTGCAAATATGCAAACTTGGAAATGCAGATTGCAAAAGAGTATTTTATCCAACAGAATGTTGGGTGGCAGAAACTAGCTAGCATTCAAAAAGGAATTGGTGTGTCAGGTTCTTATTTACATTTCTGATACTCCTGAAATTAATAGATAGCTATTTGCTTTAATCTTTTCATATCAGCCACAAACTGCTTGTATATGTTTTATCATAATAATTTTGAAAGGAATTGAA
This sequence comes from Irena cyanogastra, assembly GCA_013397155.1. Classification (NCBI taxonomy): domain Eukaryota; kingdom Metazoa; phylum Chordata; class Aves; order Passeriformes; family Irenidae; genus Irena; species Irena cyanogastra. Next base: position 687,390 of record VWZV01004767.1, on the reverse strand, counting down.
TTTTTTTTTTCCAGTGGCATTCAGTTTCTAATTTTCAAGCCCAAGTTTTTGGATGGTAGCTGTGCTGTAGGGTGATATAAGAGCCTTACATAAACAGTGCTTCAGAACTATACATACATCTTGACTGGTCTAAATCAACAGAGATAGTAGAGTGCTGATTCAAAGGCACACATAAATGAAAAATGTTTCAAAACCAAACTAATGTGATCTTCGGAGCTGTGAGTTAAATTTAATGTTATAACAAAAGACAAGGTCAGTAAAGTAAGCCTTATTCTTTCAGATCCTTTGTTTTAATGCCATTAAATGTCTGGACACAGTAAACTCCGTGCCCCCACCCCCAACAGATCTCCTTCTGAATTATTTGTCTTTGAAATTACTCATTTTTTCCTCCAGCTGTGTTGCAATGTTCAGCTGAGGCTATAAATAAACAGCTCTTTCAAATGTCATTGGCTAACATCATCCTATGCATTGATCATGGAATAACATTTCCAAGTTTCTATTGCATTGTGAACCGGATGTGCCTGGCCTAAAAGGTGTGTGGCTTGTGGTAATTTGGTATGAACACTCTTGATTTCATCAAGTTTTACAGCTTCTCTATCATCAGTTATAAATTTAAATTTTCTGCCATTTTCATAGAGTAAAGTCATGATAAAATGTTCCTTAAGCTACAAAGTGAAGGGAAAAAATACTCTTTATCTCAGTGGTGACAACTTGTCTCTCTCTATTTTTCATCCAAGTGAGTAGAATGCAGTAAATCCTGTCCAGAAGACATAGACTGGAAGAATTAATCAAAGGTTTGTTTATGAGCTATTTGGAGCAGATAAAATGTTGTGTTGACAACACAATTTACAAATTACCTATCAACATCAACTGAAGCGGAGCACCTGATCCTGATGTCAAGGAGAGCAGATCTGAGTCCCAACTGAAGAGCTTTAGCCAGTGTGGTAACCTCCTAAACAGATCCTCTGAGGATAGTCTTAGAAAACTAATACTGGCTCCCAAGCATGTGCACTGTGACACAAAGATTTCACCAAGGATGAGGAATGCTCATTGTGCAACTACTGAGCATGAATGTTCAAGTGGGTCAGTTTGCTCAATAGGTCAGGTTATCACTATCTGAAGAAAAACATATGACCTGAGACCCTCCAGCTTCTTTTCTGTAGAAGTTGGCACTAGTGAATGATTTTTATAGATAAACCTTTTAGTATGCCATTTAGGTTCCAGATTTTTCAAGTATTCTCATGGATATATTAAAGAGAAAAAAAAACCAAACCAGAAACCAATAAAACCACCCAACAAAAAAACGCTCCATAAACTCGAGCCAGCAATATGTCCTTGTGACAAAGGTGGCCAATAGCCACCAAATACATTAAAAAAAAATTACTGTGATGGTTATCAGACACTGGAACATGTTGTTCAGACTCTTCATCCTTGGGGACATTTAAAATCTCAACTTTTTTTATAAGAAATGAAACTGTAGTCTTTGAAAAGCTTTGAATGCACATTCATCTTACCATATTTGCTTACATATTGTATACATACACATACACATGTATGTTTCTATAGAAATCCTTAAGACATTTATATATTGTGAGGTACATGGAATTCTTTTTCTGGCAATATACATGACTTATGTATAAGATTTTGCTCCATCAGACAAGATTAAGACAGGACTTAATTTTTTCCAAAATCAAGGTGTGTCCTTGAAGTGGCTGGTGATGACTTGCTAGTTGATGAATACAAATAGAGGCTAGCTTTGCACTGAGCAACAGTGAGATCCAGTGGAGAGAAGCAATAACATTTTTAAGGTCTTGGTCTATAAAAGAAGCAGCAAAACTATGACTATGTGATTCTGAGCCAGACATCATTAACTGCTGAATAACGGGATCCAGGAATTGCCTTTTTGGAACAAACCCAAGGAAATGCAGCTTGTATGAAAGATGGAGTCAGACTCTTTAATAAGGACCTGCAGTGACAGGACAAGGAATAATGGTTGTATACTAAAAGAGGGTAGATTCAGATTAGATATGAGGAAGAAATGTTTAAAATGGGGCTGGAAGTTTGATTTGTGAGAACTATGGACTGTTTATGCAAAAAAGACAGGACTACAGACAGCAAGTCAGCATTAGATTAAAGAGATTTCTGTGAGAGTCTGGGTTCACCAAACCTAGCACATTTCTCAGATGTCTTTAAAGATGACAGACTGGATTTTTGTCATCTGTGTGTTTAGTTGCCAACAAGTAATGGGTATCTATTAAAAGATGAGAAAAAAGGTAAACAATGCTATGAGGATTGGTTTGCTTCATCTTGTAGAAATTACTATACAAACAGAGTGAGACTCATCAAAAATACAAGTGCTTGAGAATTTTGCAGTAGTCTGCAAATTGATTCATTCAAGAATCAATGTATTTCTTATTGTTTGAACCAATTCATTTGCAGAAGATGCAGTATTTCTCATTGTTTAAAGTAATTCACTTGTATGGCCTGAATATTCCCATACTACAAGATGCTTAAATTGTGAAAAATAAGCCACTTTTTCATGTTACTGGCAATGTACTGCAAGCAACAGCACACAAAAATAAACCATGATGCAAAAGATTTCATTAGATTATTAGATTCTTAGAGATTAATATTAAAAAATGACAGCTTCCTTTGTAACAATAGGAGCTTTTCTTTGCAACAGCTAGTTTTAAAATGGAGTGTTGTTGTCCTTCTTATCATTTAGTACCAGATGAGAGTTATAAGAAAAGCACATCCTCTATCCAACAGCTGGGAACCCCAGCTTCATAGATAAGAAAGGTTGTGTGAGTTCTGACAAAAACTGGAATGTCCTGAAAAATTTTCTAGGAATAATGGGATCTATATAGAAATGCAAAGGACAATTTAAGAGATTTTTACAGCCATTAATCTTATGTTTTAAGCTCATCATCGAAAATGCGTACCTTATTCAGGCTTGCTATAACTTACACTTTCTTTTAGATTTCTGAATAATCATAGATAGATATCCTTTGGCATTAGGAAAAAATTAAATTCAGTGATCAAAAAAACCAAAAATAATTGGTTTGAGCTGAAGCTTTCAGGCTGGTATGTTGGCATTTTGGATGTTAAATTGAATGTGTGAAACTTAAATGCAAACCTTTTTAGTAGAGCTGAGTGGAAAAGGGCATCTAGTGTACATTTTAAGACCTCTTTTCAGCTTATTTTTGGAAGAGAACAACTTACTCTTCCTTTACTGTAATTTGTAAAGTTTTAGAGAATTATTGCTAAGCACTGCAACCTAGAGTCCTTGAAAATATACCTACCTAGACTGGGAATGAATATATCCTTAGCTGCCACCACCACTTTCCTGTCCTGGCTGAAGGACTCTGAACAATGCCATAAAACATCTTAGCCCCCAGGCCTCTTTAGTCCAGCTTCAGCAATGTGTTTTGGCTCTCTTAAAAGGTCATGAAGAGACACTCATTATAGTTTGGAAACAAGAAGCCTCTGTAAGTTTAGATAATAAATCCTTCACAGATTGTTTCTGAAATTGATCTAATATGGCCCAAGAAAGTAAAACACTCCACTTACATACATTTCCCTAATCCTTCTCAGTAATATTATTACAAAAATAAATGCAGATAAATGCAGTTTATAGTGTCATTCCTAGACATGATTGCTGAAAATGTGTCTACTCTGAATTTATGAAACAATGGTTGCTCTGCAAGGTGTCCCTGAATTACTCTGAATGCAATGGTGGAGCAGCCCTTTGTGATCAACAGTCAGTGTAAATTTAACTTCTTTTTTTCAGCCATTTACTTGAAAATCTTGAATAACTCCCATCTGAGGTCCTGTAGTAATCAAAATTTTCCAGGGGAATAAAGGCCAAGGCACTTTTCAAAGTATTTATCACCCTATTTTAACCTAAAACAAAAATGGAAGCTGAAGCACGGCTGTGGTCTTCTGACATCAGTGTGGTCTGAGGACTGCTTGGTGCAGCTACGAGTAAAGGAGAGGCTGGTGTGCACTAAAAAGTAAGAAACTAAAATTTGCATCAGCAAAATAGAACATTCTCATCCATACAAGTCCCCATTAAGGGGATCTGTAGAGGTAGGTTATGTAACTTTACATTCTGGAAAAAAATTAGGGTTAGAGAAAAGCAGTTAGAGAAAGCCCTGAATTATGCAGCTGCAAATAAACCAAACTGGTTTTCTATTATTGTATAAATCAGTAAGTTTCTAGAATTCATGTGTTAGTAGATGGATGCTGTTAATAAGTTATAAAACACAATACTAAAGGTTAAGTGTTTTCAGATCGCTGAGAAACGTGAATTGCCTAGATTTTAAAAAATCCTTATGTGACTCCTTATTAAGATTACCACAAAACCTCTATAGAGAGAAAAGTGTTCCTTGGGTTTTAAGGTTCAGTACATTTGAAAGGCAGTAGTAACTCTATATTTCTCAACATTTTTATTACAGAAGATTTTTTCTAGCAAAAAGAGGCATTCCAAAAAAAGTCATCACCTGTGTTGTTTGTAGCAAGTCTTTGGAATACAACAATAAAAAAGTTGTCAAGCTGTGGAATCACCTTTTCCTTGTCTCTTGAAATTCCATTTGTGTTTAGCCCAAGTATCAACACACATTTTTTGATCACTATGTCTTTAAGGCAAAATGTGGCATTTTGCTAAGGTGTTTTTGACTGTCAATATTTTAAAGGCTTAAACCCAGCCTATTGCCAACATACAGCAGATATCTTACAGTAGAATAGTAAAATAATGGGTGTGCTACTTAAAATGCTTAAGAACGAGGAGAATGCACACGATATTTTGTCAAGTGACACCATGTGCTACAAGTGTAGCACATTGACTTAATAGCAGTCTAATTCCCCTATGCTCTACATCTCTGTTGCAATGGTTATGGAGTTGTTGGAAAAGCATTGCAATCATATCTAAGGAGGATTTCAAAAAGTTAAAAAGCTGTCATTTGTTCACAGAAGTCAAGTCCTAGAAGGGTTTAAGATTGCCAAATTTATGGCTACAAAGTGTCCTTGATGCAGACCTTACCCATGTGCTATTATATGCAAAGCTATATGCAGAGAACTGCCTCTCTCAGCCCTGTGAGTGCACAGAGGTGGAGCAGACTCAAGATTGTGTGATTGGTTACATGTCTGTCTGCTTCATTTTGCACCACAGATAACTTATTTTTAAATACAGGCTTTCTCTGGTAATTATAGTAATTGGAATTAGGTAGTTGCATTTTTATGCATTTATCAAATATTTGAAGATATTTATCATCTGTCTCACACTTCATAATTTAGAAATTAACTGTAGAGGATAACTGAATTACAAAATCTTTCATATTTATGTTCCCTGTTTCCTCAGCCTTCTTCATTAAAAAAGAAAAATAATTAAAAAAAAAAATGTCCTGAAGAGATGATTCCTTATTTCTGGGATATGTTTCCAAAGAGTTCCAGCCAGAGACAAAGGTTCTCTAGGAAAAGCAGTTTGCGGGATAGATGCTTTTGATTGTGCATTTCATGGAGAGGTTATTTCCTCCACAGCACTTCCATAACAGCCTGGCACACTTCAAACACAATGGCAACATAAATGAGGAAAATAAATCAAAGGCATTTTGGGAAACTAAATTCTTCAGATAGAAATTTTGCTTTTGGGTATTACAAACACATGAATCTAAAATGGATGCCAGAAGAAGCGTGAAGTGAGTACAGGAAGTATTCAGTCTTTAAATTACTCATTGGGCACAGCAATTAGGAAATGGACATTTTTAGCCATTACTGACAGTGTAAAATAACCTTTAATAAACTCAAAGTACAGACTATCCAGTGTGATAACTAACTTTTTAGGCATGTTCTCCAGAAATAGTCTCTGAGTGCACTACAACTCATTACAACTCACCCAAGAGAAAAGCAACTGCTTTGTACACTTTGGAATTCTTTCAGTCTATATGTAACATAACTTTGCAGATATTTTGAGGAAAATAAAGATGACTAATTAATGATTTCAAAATTCAATTCCAATTAAAAAATCCCCTCTCCATTTGAGTAATACTCATCACTAAAGTTTTCCCCTTCTGCCACTAAACCTTACTAAGCTTTGAGCACAGCAGTTAGGAAAGAGAAAACTTCTGGTCTTCGTGTTAGGGTACACATTATGCATTTGGATATTTTTGTTTCCTGCAGCATATTTAATATTCCTCAGAATAAGGTTGTGTTAGTGTACTATGTATAACATACTAAACTCCTGACAACTCAGTGAAGCTCCAGCTGGAAAGAAGGGCTTGCTTTATGGCCCACCAGTGGCTCAAAGCAGAGTAGGTGCTTAAGGACCTGGAGAAGATTATCTGCCTGTCTGAAGGGCTACCCCAGGGCTGGCTCTCCCTGCTGCCCACTCACACAGCCTAAAGCACTCAGCCATCCAGGGAAATGCTTCAGCTTCAGAAGCTCTGCATCATTTTTAAATCATTTGTCAAGTGACTGTTCAAGACTAGATCACCATTTCCAATAAAAAGTAATTTTACTCAAGCCATTAACAAGAAGCAGCATATAAGTTACATATTTATATGAAGTGAGGCAAATCACCTACAGCACCTGCAAAAAAATTATTTCCTAATTATTTTTACACAAGAGAAGAATGGGAGTCGTTATGAAGAGAGGCTGTTTTGCAAAGTAATCCAAAGTAAATTCATTGCGTAACTCAGAATTGTATTAATATTTCTTCTATGTTCTTTGACATTTTGATGTTTTTGATAAAAGATGCAAGTGTTGCAAATATGCCAATACAAATCAAACTTGCTGTTTAGTTCCCTAAAGCACTAACTAGACGAGTACTACAACAGCCCATTTTACTTTTTTTTTTTTAGCCCTGGCTCTTTCTATTCCTGCTTGCTTTTTTTGTTTCTCCCTCTTCTGCTTAAAGCCTTAGCTCTATATAACCACTACTAAAGATACAGACCAGGTCCTGAAGGGCTTATATTCTAATTTAAGATAAATTCCAATAAGACTATAACAGAGTATGAGGGAAACAAAGCCCAAGGAAAGACCCTGTCTAAATACACATGTATGACTATCTCTATGTGTAGTTTGATAGATATTTTCCTCTACCCCTTTTAAAGAATAAAGGTACACAAGACCAAAATTGGGATATCTTTATTCAGTTTGGAAAATGCAGAACTAAATCAGCCAGTAGCACAAGAAAAAGAATAGACCCCTTCACTCTTCACTCTCTTTTTCTCATTCTTGTGTTTGAAAATAAAATTGTAGACAAATTTTATTTTTTCTGCTGTTCAAATTCAGGGTGAATCAAGGTTCAAGAACTCACAACTCATACACACCAGAGCAAATGCCTCTACAGGCTGTGAGCTCTTACTAACAGAGAGAATATGGCGCTCTTTCTGCTGCATTCGCTCTATTAATTACAGAAATGTTTTCTCTGGGAAAACTGGGACATATCCTCAGCACCATTTTCTACAGACAGTTTACAAATCGCAAACCTATAATCCATGGTGTTCAAGTCTCCTACTTAAAAATGCTCAGATTTCCCATTTTTGTCTGTAAGATAAACTCGTAAAGGTACCTCAGTTTTTAGTTATTGAACTGTTAAACTGTTTCTTTCTACCATGTGTTGTATTATCTCTGGTCCTTGAACAACATGCTGGTATTTACATAGCTTGGTTTTGCTTATGAAGGTCAATAATTCTGAGATATTAAATGACTTTACTGACTATGTTGGGGATCTTATTGATTGTACCTTGGGATAATATTTGCATTTTTCACTTTTTATCTATTTATTCACTGGATTACAGATGCTTTAAAGCCAATTAGAATTAATACCAAAAATGTGAACAATCTCATTGTTTACTTTCTGTATATAGGTTTTCTTTCACTTTTACCAATAATGATTTATGCAAAGTCACCAAGACAGCTATTGCTTCCATTGTGGAGTTTATTATCTCCAAGATGAGCAGACAAGTCATTAAGCTCCCACGGAAGGATTAGCATAGAGAAAGATCACTGCATTGTGATTTTCTGGTTACATGGTTCAATACAATGATGGTTTAAGGAAGGAAAAGCCAATTCTAGCATTGTCATTATAGAACCCTATGTTGTCAATAGGCAGTTATAAATACTATCTCCTGCAAGAGCTACTTGTCCATAAAGAGGCCTTTCTATCATGCACCAGTACTACATGAAAATGACTTGTGAAGAAAGGATTTACCTTTCACATTCCTTGGGGTGCTGGTGGATGAGAGGCTGGATATGAGCCAGCAACGTGCACTTCACAGCCCAGAAAGCCAAGTGTGTTTGGGCTGCACCAAAAGCAGAGGGAACAGCAGGGCAAGGGAAGGGATTCTGCCCCTCTGCTCTGCTCAGACCCACCTGCAGTGCTGCTTTCCACTTTGAGGACCTCCACATAAGAAGGGTGTGGACTTCAGCATGGGTTGTGAGACACTCCAACAGGTTGCCCAGAGAAGCTTTGGATGCTCCACTGTTGAAGGCAGCTTGGATGGGGTCCTGAGCAAACTGCTCTAGCAATAGGTGTTCCTGCCCATGGCATGGGATTTGGAAGCAGACGATCTTCAAGGTCCCTTCCAGCACAAACCATTCTGCAATTCTTTGAGTATTTAAAAAATATTTTTCCAATTGTACCTTTTAGTCTAAAAGTCTTGTAATGATGCAAACCTTCTCTTGAACATTCTCTTCACACCTGTGTACATTTGCTTGTAACAGACTAATTTCAAATAACTAGCCAAATTAATCTATTCTTAAGGATCAATTCTGGGTATTTTTCTCCATCATTAATTCAAAATATGTCCTACACCTTGCACTGAATATGCCCTGTCTGGCATATCTTGTGACAATTTCTTTAATCTATTGCAAACCAGAAACATGATGTTTAGAATTTTCCCACTTGATAATGAGGGTAAAAATGAGGAAATAAAACATCTTCAATCAGGTTTTATGCCTCACTTGGTATAAAATAATTAAAAACTGCTTTTGTGCTGCAAGACACTTAGGGCAGGCAGCTCATTTGATTAGAGGTTTTTGCAATCAGGAAAATCTTTACTATTCAATGAAGAATGATTTTTTTACCCAAGTTTTCACCAAGTCCAGCAGTGTCCACTATACCCTGGAAGCAGGACATATCCAAGACATCCCAATGAGGCATCAAAAGCATATGGCTGGAGAACTACAGCCTTTCACAAGGGATGGGATCAGGGTACCACCATTCTCAACTACATCATTATACCACATTGCCACATTTAAAAAGTTGGAAGTGCTTCCAAGAAAATGAGACAAATACTGCTTTTTGTTATCAGTCATATTCAAAACTTCATATTTAAAGCTTCTGTTATAGGCCATACAGCTCATGTGATGCTGTCCTTACAGACCCACATGTCATATGATACTCTGATGACTCTGAAATGTGAGATTCACATAGATTCAAGGGAAGACACGAAATAAATACAGTGCACTTATTCCTGCAGTCAGGATAAAATGGGAAGACAGTGTCAGGGGCTGGAAAAAGGAGTCTGTTTCAAGACATCTTGGGCACTTGGAATGTGTGGTAGGGCATGGGTCAGGCCTTGCTCTGTTGAGGTAGTTCTCTGCCCCCTATGCCCAGGTTGGAAGGGGCCTTCAAGATCATCTAGTTCCAACACCAATGGCTACAGAAATACATCCTTACACATCATTTAGGTTCTTGGATAACAGCATCTGTTCTAGACCTGTATGACAAAGTTAGACAGGCTGATGGTTTGTGTGTAGTCGTTGATGAGACATTTTTGACCCATGGTAAATTTACTGACTTCCAGAAGCGAGTGCTACAGCTGATTTAGTCTGCAGGAAGTAAGTTATCAGCGGCCAGCTCACCAGTATCCAGTGGCCTAGAACAATGAAGTTCTAATGAAATATTAAAAATTAACACAGAAAAGTTTTATTTGATAAAAATTTCCTTTGCAGTAGGTCAAGATGCATGAATTAATAGTTTCTAAGCCCAGAAGGAGCTGTTCTGATACCTTTGCAGTTAACATGGAGTAGAGCATCAAAATTCTTCCACGTATTCAGCAACTGATTTGACTACACGATTACATTAAAAAAGACAATTTATACTGATTTAAAGGCCTACAGACTGGAGAATCTGCTCTATTGTTCAGTAACTTTCTGCAGCAGCTAAACATTTTCACTCCTAAAAAAGTGTGCCAGACCTTTTGTCAAAATTCAGCTTGCAGCTGTTGGACTGTTTTAGAGCCTTTGTCTCTTAGATTAGTGTCTGCTGTCAAAAGGTCTACCTCCTGTAAGTACTGCCTTAAGTTCATGTCTTAAACAACTGAAGAGATGAATTTGAACAGCCATTTTGAAGTGTATGAGTGATAAACTGAAGTTTTACGTAAATTCTTGCTCTTGATATTTTTATTCTGTTCAAAGTGAAAAAGTTAAACATGCCATCAAAACAGCTGTACTTGGAATCACCAACATTAATTCATAAGTAAACTGAACTTTGTTATAACTTTATTTAATATGCTCTTTTCTTTCCTTCTTCTGTATCAAGCCTGCAACTGTTTTGAAAAAAAATCAAACTCTATATAGCAATGAATAAGTACATAATGTCTTAAGTTCACTTTTGTACGCTCATTTAAAACTTCTCACTTTTTGTATTTTCAATAAAATGACATTTTTATGAGTCATAACTTTAAGACTGTATTATTACAAAGAATAAATTTTATAGGAATATAGGCTGCATTAGAGCTTTCAAGTGTTCAACATTGTGTTTTGCATGAAAAGATACTGATTTTAGAAATGGGGTTCATTATGATGTCGGAAATATTTGGAAGGCTTGAGAAAAGGGTATTTTTGTAAAATCTTGTCAGAGGGAAGATGACTAGTATGTGCTAAAAATTAACAGGGGTTATTTAAGGCCTAATTAATTCCTCTGGGCTTTTAAGATATACTGAGCTTTGTAAGTGTTCACCACTAAATATTCTGCAGCAGTGCTTACAGTGTATAATGAATAACACTCAGCAGTGATAGCACAGCATCATCCTTATTCCTTCACAGCAAGTTTTTCTCAATTTCATTCATCATGTCTTTCAGTTTCTTACAGTTACTACATAAAATCAGCCCCACTCTATATCCAACAAAAAGATTATCAAAAATAGAAATGCCTTGAATGTTAAATTTGTTTAGTAAGTATTACAGGGCTATGAATATGGAGTACATGAGTTTATCATATAGAGTAGAGAAATAGCCAAAAGGTACCAAGATCTGTCAAGTCAAATGGAAACCCAAAATATCTGTTCCCAAGCTAAGAAATTCCTTCAGAAATACAGGTTCTGGTTTGGGTTTTTCACTTCTGGCATTGAAATAGCCCATGTTCTCTAACATTGGTGCTTTAGTTTCAGGAAGGTATTAGGTTTTTAATACAGCTGTTTAACCAGAATTCTGAAGTTAGTTATCAGCAACATCATAACCCCATTTTAGTATTTTATTATGGATAACTTGGCTGTCTAGATGTTGTCTAAATAAGAACTGGAGACCATGGAGAATCATGCATTATGTACCTTAGATGTTTATACTTGCAAATGGTTTTTAAACCTGTCTCAAATCAAGGGGAATTTTAAGGTAAATGAGGCAAATTTCCTTTCTTAGGCATAGATGATAAACAATAAAAATAGTGGACAAAATTTCTTCCTAAAAGCATATACCAGTGGTGTTAGGAAGCAATAAAAAATACAAAATTAGTTATACACTAGAAGAGTGGAGAGGGAATTAAGATAAAGTGAAAGCATTTAACTGTTCAAAGACCAAGAAACATAAAAATCAAAGTTAATATAGTTTCTCGCAGCTGTAGAGTAGCCCAATAGCCACTGAAAAAGCTCATTAATTTCCATGCAATTAACTATAATTAATAAGACACCCCAGGAGTGTGTGTCCCTGAGAGATAATGTCAGCCCTTGGGTGTGACCTACTGTGTCATGTTATCTCAGCATGGCTCAGATTCCATACTCCTCCTGAGCTAATAAAATTAAAGTTCCTTCAAAAGGCCACTTTGGTAACTTTGGTTATTGAAATTCATTTCCATGGTCTGGAACATTAGTAACACAATGAGTACAAATATGAAAAAAGAACATCTATAACAAACTGATCACAAATTGATTTAGCAGCAGAGGGAGAAGACAGAGCAGTCAAACCATGAACAGCATCTCATGCATTAGCAGAGCCCTGAAGGCCCATTTGGAAACAAAACAAAACAAACAAGAAGCTTTGTGTTAGCAAAACTATGTGATCTATCACACTTAATCAAAGACTGCAGCTATCACCTGAAACCACTGCTGTCTTGATTATATGTAGTTTACAGTAAGAAAATGCAAATTCTTGCTGAGAACTTAAGACTTGGAGATAGCATGCTGCTGAAAATGTCCTTCAGTGCCTTCTGTAGACAGAGTTCATTTATGTTGTACCTTACAGATGCAAAGGAAATACAGAAATGGCTGGAGATTGCAAGGGATGACCTGGATTTTGGTTTGAATACTACAAATAAGGTGAAGGAAAGGGGAGATTGATGCTAGGAGCTGCTAAGGTGACAAAGGGAGATCCTCTGGGTGTATTTGCTGCAGTACAACAGGGAATGTGGAAGTTGGCAAAAGAGGCAAGGTATCATGGAAACTATTGCTGTTTCACTGGCAAGCTGCAAATTGGTGTTGGTGTCCCTGGAGGAACAAACCTGTCAAGAAACAGTAAAGAGAGGCCATTCAAGAAGTTCAGTAACATTTATAGTTGGCTGAAGCTGACTTGACCATACTAAGACAGAACCTTGGAAGGAATAACATTTGGGCCTCAGACCAAACAGTGTGGAGCTCATCAACCAGTTGTGCTGTGCAGTGATGGAGCTGAGAAACAATGTTTTGTGAACCATCCCCTGGCAGTAGAGAGTTTGGTAATGCAAGGATCAAAGATTACACTACTTCTGAGGGAAAATGCTTTAAAACTACATAAACATGGAATCTTTCCCACCAGTAATAAAACTTGCTCAAAACAACATGGTTTCAATGACAAATTGTTTTCTCTAAATACTCATTTCGGAATCTTCCTGTTTTAAGAATGTAAAAGAATCTCCTCTTTCTGTACATCATCATTTAGAAAGAGTTCAAATCTCAGCTTTCTCCTTCAAGCTTTTGTAGTACTTGTAACCTTGTTCACTGTTATATTTGATTGTAATGACATTCTCCTTCAGAGTTTACATGGTTGTTTCATGTTCTCATCATTAATGTATCTCTGCCTGATAATGTATGGCCCCTACAAAGGATTTCCTCTCTGCCTATAAAACACTCAGCTCCAGCAGACTATAAAATAAACCTCTTATAGAGGGTTTTTTTAACAGGTTGAAGAAGGTATATAGCTGGGAAGCACATCATGTTAATGTTGGAGGGGCTCAGTGTATCTGGGTTTATTAAGATGTTAATTACATGAATGAGCTTTTCCTTTTTTTTTAAGGAATCTCTTTTTAGTGTATATTTAATAAGTAACCATTTCTTGTTTAAAAATTCAAACTTCCTACCTACAAAAGGAATTTAGAACAACTTTTAACTAACAGAGTCTCTGTTTTCCTCTCACTGTAAAGAAATCATCAAATCCCTGTACCTACAGATTTCATTCTCTGAAGATATTCTTTTTGGTAACAAATGAGGTGACCAGATGTCCCAGTTTTTCTAGCAAAAATGTCCCTATTTCCTTTCTTCCTATATGGGTCACTCTATCCCAGGTTTCAAGTCCTTGTCAAACATCAAAGAAATGGCAACTCTGCAAGGAAAATCTGAAAGAAATTTTCCTGAAAGCAGCAGGTTTGGGTTTCCAATGTTTTTAACAGCTTTTCAGCTTTGTATAAATTAAATCTTTTGGGATAAAAACAAAAGCAACACAAGAAAATACAAAGGAAAGTTTAAAAAAAGCAAATTAGATCTCTGTTACAGCCCCAATGCAATTCCACTCACACAGTCTGCCACGAGTGTTTTAATATAATAATCATCAATCCATAGACCTGTAGCTGGTACATGGAATTACATAATGTTTCTAATGACTCTGTTTGTTACTTACCTAATCCCTGAAGACTGTGATGGTGAAAAGAAGGTCTTCACTATTGACACCTGGAGTTGAACAGGGAGAAAACTGGTCCAGAGCTGCTTTGAAACTCAAAGATGAGTAAGATTTCTGACAGTAGCAAAATCAAACAGGGGATCATATTAAAGTGGATAATGAGGAAAGACCCAGTTGTCCAGGTCTTGTTCACATTTCTAACATTTTTTAAATGTGCCTTTCCATTAAAAGTTAAGCTTATAGTTAAACAATTGTTGTTTCTTTTACCATGTGTGCTGGTTTTGGCTGGGGTAGAGTTAATTTTGTTCACAGTGGCTGGTATGGGCCTATGATTTGGATCTATGCTGAACCCAGGGTTGATAGCATAGAGATGTTTTTGTTACTGCTGAGCAGTGTCTACAGAGCTAAGGACTTTTCTGCTTTTTATACTGCCCTGTTGGCAAGAGAAGCTGGAAGGAGACACAGTCAGGACAGGCACCCCAACTAACCAAAGGGATATTCCAGACTGTAAGGCCCCAATGTTTAAACATAAGGTGTTCACCAAGGTCCTCTAACCATGAGGTACTTGTGGTTAAATGGACCAAACAAATACCAAGCAGATATTCTCAAGAGGTCAAAGTTATTTTACTGGCAAAATACAGAAAATCAAGGAACTTTGGCAAAAGCTTTAGTACAACATACAATTAACAGAAAACACTTCTCACAGTAATGATTTGGCCCATTCAACTTAGCAAACTATAAAGCTGTTTGGTGTTAAGTTACCCAAAATGTTCCAAGAAAAGGGAATTAGAAGAAGGAAGAGAAAAGGAGGGAAAAGATAAGAAACACACAAATAGCTACCAACTCCTGGGTTCCAGTATGGATCAGACACACCCTCCAGTAGAGAGTAGGAGCAAGACCTGCTCATTTCATGCTCAGCTTTAAATACCCAATGGCCTCTGTGGGCCCACCCCCTAGGTGGGACTTCTGGTCACTCGGCCACCCGGGACTGGGGTTAGCTCTGTCTCCGGTGTGGCAATGATAGACAGCTCTGCCAGGCTGGGATACAAGCCCCATGGGTGTTGGGGGTGTTGGGCTGGGGGACAGTTCATCACCTTGCCAGGGCAAGGCCTGACCTGCCCCCCTGCCATACCCCACAGGCATCCCAGAATGTCTTGAGAAGTCAGCCTGTCCAGTCTGGCACTGACCATGTGACAACGTGCTCAGTATGTAGAGTGAGAGGAGAAGGGGGGGGACTTTTGGGGTGATGGCATTTGTCTTCCAAAGTCACCTTTATGCGTGGAGGGGCCCTGCTCTCCCAGGGACAGCTGAACACCTGCCTGTCCGTAGAAGCGGTGAATGAATTCCTTACTTTGCTTTGTTTGCATGTGTGGCTTTTGCTTTCCCTATTAAGTTGTCTTCATCTCAACTCGTGAGTTTTTTAGCTTTCACCTTTCCAGTTCTCTTCCTGATCATGCTGGCTGGGGAGTATTATGGCCTGCCTCTGAAGGTGGGTTAACCTGAGGTTCTTGTTAATAATAGATCCTTTGGGGCAGATTGAAGTGAAACAACACTAAATGATCAGTATTTATAAATATATATGGCAGGTTTATTTCAGAACAATCTGATTGCAATGGAAAGGAAGTATGTAGTCAGTTTGGTTGTTATCTGTAGAAATATAGCAATATAAAAACATAAAAATAACACTTAAGAAAATGTACAAGAAAAAGAAAGAAAGAGAAAGAAAGGATAAGAGTAGAAAGATATCATCACCCATGGATCGATCCAGATGAGACTTGATTGTTGCAATTTCAGTGTCTATTGATTGGAATGTTGCCCAGTCTTGATCCATTGGTGGTGGGGGAAGCCTGCAAATCACAAATTTCAGTGGGTTAATGTACACTCAGGGTCAGTAGGAAGGCCCTGGCACATCCCCTGGTTGTGGGGTAGTTTTACAGTGTCTGATGTAGCACTGTGGATCACGTGTAGTTCCCTGGTGGGAGGCTCCAGAAGTAAGTCTGGGGATGCTTCAGGGGTCTTTGATGGTTTATAACACCTAATACATGACAGCTGTCTCTCATGTCAGCATAGCTATGGCCCATCAGGCATAATAAAAAGCCCTATCCCACCTTGCAAGATCTTCTTATTGGCCTCTTGCCTTATCTGAAAACTCAGCTGCTGCTAACCAAGGTCGGTTTGCTGCGGTCAGCCTGAGGTGGTGGATGCACACCCCCCTGCACCTGGGCTGTTCTTCTGCAGATCAGAGGTTTCACCACGTCCAGGAGCTCTCCTCCTCCCCTTCAGTCTGGGGAGGTGTGTGTGCAAACCTGGCCTCAGCAAAGCACCTGCTGCTTTTGCAAATGGGCGATTGTTTGAGTCATTAATCTTTAGCGTTTCAGTCTCTCACAGGGAGTGAGCCAGAGGCTGGGCGGGACTTCTGGCTGGGGTTAAGCTACAACGCCAATAAAAAGCAACAGCAGCTGACATGTTTACAGGAAAAGTGGTTGATTGGACGCCAGTAAATGTCACTAGAAGGTGAGGGGGAAGTGGCCTGTGTAGTAAAAGTTTTCTGGAAATCTACTTCCAAAATGCACCAGGGTTGGAAGACTAATATATGTCCATGAGGTGATTACTCATTCATTATTTCTTTCTTGAATATAACCTATATAATGTCCTTTGACATTCATCCTGATTTTTCAAATTTATTTGGGGTAAGGGCGGATTATAACCTTTCGGAGGGCAAGTGGGTGGGAGGATATACTCGTTGTGGCAAGGAGTATTACTTACATGGATACACACAGTTTTATTTCAGTCCTGTGGGGATTAAAAGAAGAGCTCAAGACAATGTTTGTAAAACATTTATCTATAGCCTTTTAAACTCTATTCTTTTAAGGGTTAAATTTATATATTCCGGCCCTTATCCTCAGAGCAGTGTACTGCTCAAGGAGCACTTCTTGGAGCAGAAGCTGAATGTTCTATTTCAATTATTAACACAGTTTTAGGAATTTTAGGACCTCTTTTTGATTTTTCTAGTGCTGAATAAAAGTTGAATGTAGAGACATTAATTTGACATTAGCATGTTTTTACATCATTACCATAAGGAACCTTTTTTCTGAGGCAATGGGTCAAAGAAAAATCAGTATCTGATTTGTTTGTTTGCTTGTCTATTCAACACAGTTCATTCATCTCCTATAAAATAAAATAACTATTTCATGAAGAGGTAGTATGCTGATAAAAAAGAAATCTTCCGAAGGTAAGATTGATGTATGTTGTATCTGAGAGATAAACACTCAAAGAAGATTCAAACACAGGGCTGTCTGACTGCATCTGGACTGCCCACCAGCTGTCACAGATGAAGACTATCAGCTCCTACCACTGAAGAGGGGGTGGCACATTGCATCCTCTCTGCACTTCCCGAGTAGCCAGGTATGCCCTTAAGGCTGAATGGCTCTGGAATGCTCTTGGGCTGGGTGAACTGTGCAGAAAGGGTAAAATTTACCCCTTTGGGTTTTGTCATTTTTTTGCCATCAAAGATATGTACAAAAATAATGAGAGAGATCCTTTGTTCCTTCCTATGGGGATTCCTCCACTCCAAAGTAATTGCTAGTGGCTGGTGCCTTTGCCTCTCTCTGTCAGGTAGTTGTTTATTTTTAAGGTTTTCAGAATTACAGACTGTAGCACAATCCAAGGAACCACTTTCCATAAAAAAAAAAGATGTGTCAGAAAGTAATAATTTTGACTGAATTTGTCTCTCACATCAATAACACACTAGAGTGACTCTTCTAGCATAAATGAGTCACTTTAAGCTTTGTCCAGGACCAAGCACCCATTTGTGCTTACACTTATTTGTAATACTAAATGGATCCCTTCTTTAAGCTGTTTCTAGGACAACACAATATTTTCAGGAAGAAAAAAAAATGCCAGGTTCTTGTTCTACCTCCTAAAAACTAATCAAAGTCTTTTTCTCTGTTGCCACAGCCCCTGGCACTCACAATATGCTTCCACAGTCGGGCAGTTGTCGAGACGAAACCACTGTCTGGTGAGCGAACCGTGGCTGTCTCACAATTTACCTGCCCTTCTCCATCTGTCTCCACTCACCAGCTGTGCTTGAGCCCTTCAGGCAGGGACAGAAGAATTGGATGCACATAAAGTACCTCTTCAGTGTGACCAGTGTAAATAATTGTGTTGGGGTTCTCTAGAAGACAGAGAAGGACGACAGATGCACTATTAAACTAACTCCCATCAAGAGGGAAAGAGCACAAATTATCCTTATATCCAGAAGTTAGAGAGTCAAAACTCTGTATCCGTCCTTGGCTCCCACAAAACTGTATCAGGAGTCAAAGGGGTCTGACAACTACAATTCCCTCTTACAGGTTTTTATCAAGCCCTGTAGAACTGTAATTCAGAGCCTTTGGTGCTGACAGACTGACAAACACTAGGATTGTTATTTATTACATCAGCTACCAAGTGGGTTTGAATGCACATTTCCTTCAGCTTGTCTTCTTCCTAACCTCAACTATGGAGCTGCTGCAAAGTTTAGTACATTTAAGATGACTAGAGATAGTGAGGAAGGGCAGAATTTGTCACAGATGATCACACTCGTTTTGCAAAAATAAGTTTATAGTACTTGGCATAGCAATAAGAAAGCCAGGCTAGCTGGCCAGTCAGCCCTAAGAAATAGTGAACGGCATCTGTTTAAGTCTCTGAAGTAACACAATTCATGCATGGCATTGGGTTATGTTGCATCATTTAACACAACATAAACCTCACTTACCTTTTCCTCCCTTTGCCACTTTCTTCCAGTTTATTCTCACTCCAACTGGCTACAAAAGTGTGTAACTGTCTTTGCTGCTTTAAAATTCCTGGGTTTTCCCCTCTAACTTTTTCAGCTAATGTAAATTTTTTTGTATACTGCTTGTCTAGGAACCATTGGACCCACATCCAAGAAGTGTTATCTCTCCCTTATGCATCTTATCATAAGACTTTGTGGGGTTTTTTTGAATGAAGACCTATACAAAACTAAATTGTATTGTTATGTCTGAGATATTGTCATACAGTACGAGGCACAAATCATACTAAACCAAATTTAATGAAAGATTGCCATCAGGTGTCTAAATGTCTCACTTGCCTGTTTAGCTGAGTTATGGCAAACAATAGTACTCAGAAACTTAACATATGTAACAATTCAACAGTTTTTTTATTATCTGGACCTGTTTTGTGCAAGCTCTATTGAACTAATTTATAATAATGGGATTAAAAACACCCTAATTCAAATATAAAATAGAAATATTTCTTATTTTTCTTGCTTCAGAATGATTGCTTCATTTAGAAATATTAATAATCTGATAACTGAGTCTCTTCATTACAGCATAATGCTTAGTTGCATAGGGAGCTATTTTTTATTCAGTGGGTTACACAGCAGGGTATCATGGGGAGAGAAGATGTATTAGCCTGTATTCAGAGTTTATATAAAAAAATGAAACTGCGGAATAATAGAATTGCATCTTTTATATAGTGCTGCTATTTGAAAACAGAAGGACAAGTTTTAAATGGGAAATTCTAGTCAGTATCTGCTAGAAAAGTCACATGTGCATTTACCCATGTGCCTGCCTGCCTTGCCACAGGTTTGGGGTATGCCAGCTAAGCAGTTCCTAATAACATTCATTCAAAACAGAGGGACCATTAGAAATTGTTCCTGTCTGTACAATTTTATGGCTTCTGTCACATGTTTCTCATACCCCAAATATTTTTCATTTATTTCAGAGGGAGAACCTGTGCTGCTAAACAGGTTTGAGTATTATGACGAACAAAGGCAGAGATAAAATGATGAAAGGGATGAACCAAAAAAACAGACCAACCACAGATTTACTGGAGTTAAGCACATCCATATAGTATGTTTTCAGAGCATAGGGATGGTCTGCACTGGGGAATGCTGCATCCATTCAGGTTTGCACTGTAGACTCAGAACTACACAGGTACTGCAGATGTGAACGGCAGAAATAGTAGCTGCATGTAAGAAGCAGCTGCTTGCTGCTCTTCCAGAGTTAATTAGCTCTTCTCTTCAAATGAGCTAATTAGCCTGGGCACAGCCCTGCACTGACATACCCATACCAGTCCTGGAGCTGACTCATTATCTGGTTTGATATCCTCTTCATTCATTTATGTGAATACTTGCACAGCTCTGAAGAAAAGCGTGCCTTGGTAGTTAGGTACCAGCTTCTGCACTAATTAGTGTCTGAACATTTTATGAAGTGTGGAACAATTTCAAGAGGAAAAAAAATCAATGTCTCGATGCTTAGTGGTTAGAACACTCACCTATGAGGAGGGAGGAAAGCAAACCAAATTCTTGTTTTCAGAAGCAGGTGTAGGTAACACCCTTCTAGGTTCATTTTTTCATAGTTATCAAAAATGCTCTCAAAAGATACAGAATCATAGAACCTAAAATAAAGGGCATTATGGGGGGTTTGAGGTTTTTTTTGTTGTTCTTTGAAATGCTTGGTTCTTCCACTAAACCAAAATTCAATTACTAGCAGAGCCCTAATGGCAAATACAGATTATTGACTGCGCTTGAGGCCAACCACAATGAACTACTGCCTGAGGGTTAAAGCCATCCCTGGGATTAGGTAATATTGCCTGAAGCCAATTGTAAAGAGCCTTTAATACTTTTGAGCAATAGTTTGCTGCAATTTCCCTCAGACCCAGTTAGTGATTAATTAACCTTTTAGAATCTTCTGGGTTAATAGAAAGTTTGCTCTGGAAAGCTCCATAGATTGAAACATGAACCAAGATCATCATCTGCAATACCAGAATATACATGATCTTGGAAGACAAACCACAGTTTTCAATGCTTGTTAGGATCTTGCTTCAGCCTGAAGGCAGTAATATCCCCTGTTTGTAGTCAAATGAGCTGATGTGACATTATCTCAAATACTAAGAAAGGTTTTTGCATGTGCAAAATAACCACTGTTTATCTTAGATAATTATCTTAAACGTGTCAGCTCAAATTCTACAGTTTTTAATCAACATGGATATAAGAGGGTCAGAAAATAGCTTCACGAGAGATACATAGAGTGGATACAAGAAGCCAAAATGAAGGAATGATCCTCCGTATTTCCACCCTCCTCAAATCTTGTGGATATTTGGGTGTGGATTTATACTGTGTCCAAGACAAGGAAAGATGTTTGTGAGTTGTATTTGACCAATTTGCATATCTTCCAAATCCTAGTTTTGTCTGAGTAAATAAGGTTTTGAGGTAAAATCAAACTCCAAGCGTGTATTGGGAAAATAATCGTACTCCTTAATAAAAGCACCTTTAAAAGATTATCAGCTCAACAAGTGTCAAGAGTAAGTAAAACAACACAATCCTACCAGATGCCTGCTGACTGTCAGTAGCATGCTTATTGAAGATTTCAGCATTCCTAAGTTCTGAAATGGCTGCAAGTTAAGAGACTGTATTAAATGCAGATCATTTCTGAATCCCTAACTCCAGCGCTGCAGCAAGACATTTCAATGATGACACAATGAGTTACAGTCTGCCAGCTTGGCACAGATTCAAAGTGGCAGCAGCTGAGGTGTGCTTTAAAAACAGGGATTTTTTTAAATCGGATTCAGAATCAATTAAAATCCTATTATAAACATAATTGTAGTGATACAAATCATGAAATAATATCTTTTACAGTAAACTATAAAACTGAGGAAGCTTACATAGTTAATACTATCTATTGCACAGATAGACCCATACCTTTCAATCACGTACAACCTGCATGTCAAGAGAATGCCTGTGGAAAGCAGAGAGTGCATTTTCAACAGGAGATCAACATGTATTTCATAGGATCTAAGTAGGTCTCTCTAGGTAGATTTGATTCTCCTCCCCTCCTCAAAGTTCCATATTAACCATTGCTTTTGGAGATTAAATGCCAGCATATCTATATTGTAAAACAATGAGAGATGCAACATGATGGTCAGCAACTCAGTAAAGCTACTGGCCATACATCATGTTTTTGATCCCTGTATGAGAAAGTAATCAGCCAATTTTCTACTGGTGCAAAGTCAGTGCATGTCTTACACAATGAAATCACATCCTTTTTTATTGTGGAAGAATGTTCTTTAATTGCTTTCTGAGGGGAAAATAAGAGACCAGGTAAAGAAAAAGCAAACATCTCTTACACCAAATAGCAAGATTAAATTTTAATTTATTTCATAATTAATTCCAGTTTTTCTGAGCTCCAGAAAAATTCCAGTTCTTTTGGCTTCTTTTATTGAAACCACCCCCATGGTTTCAAGAGCTGGCATTCAGTTCTTACACAGCGTGCTCTAGGCAAAATTGGATTATTATCTATTTATTTTTGTGGTCCTGTAGATCTTTATGCTGGTGTTTGTACTATGGTGAGGAAATTAATGACTCAACCATTTTCCAAAGAGGTAAAATGAGAAAGACACCTTTAAATACAACTCTTCAAATTTATAGTAAACTGAGCTTTTCAGTTTCTTCCTCATTAATCTTGTTTTATACAGCATTTTTTAAAACAATATTGCATTAGTAAAAGCTGCCAGTCACAATAAATTATCAATTTTTCTTTTTTTAACATTTTGTGTTGATGCTTTAAATACATATTCCTGTAAAGATTAGGCATATAATTTAATTGTCCTTGTATCAGATGAAAAAAACCATGATTCCCCACAGCAGCCTATTGACTCCTTCAACCTTGCCTCTTGAAACCTTACTGAACACAGAAGCTGATACTGCAGGTTTTATATTTATAATGATTAATTAATTCTGCACTAAGCAATGTTCCTGACTGCAAGAACAAAATCCACTTTAGAAAACATAAATGACAGCTTGCCTAAAATAATTAACACCAGTGCTGATAGAATTGGGATGTTCTCCCTCTGCTTTACACTAGCATATTTGAGAGAATTTAATTACTAATATTTCTGACTAGCAGAAGAATTGCATTAAAAAACCACTTGATGTGGCAGGATTGAAAGCTCATTCAAAATATGTTACAGAAATATAATGGGGATGGGATAAACCCTGGTTGAAAATGGAGATATAATTAACCCACAGTTAAACATACTAGACTATTTCTATTTTTTCATGGAAAGCAGATCACATTAAAAATAACCTGCATGGAAGAATCATCTCATTTCTCTGCCAGTCAAACAGCCAGGTAGGATTTGGCTGTGCAGCACAGCAACCTTGAACCCTTCTAGCTCTGTGCAGAGTGGGTCAGATGAGGTCTGTCCTGGTCACAGGATGGTTCCACCAGTGGGCAGAGCATGCGTGCCTTCACAGCCTGACAAGGACCATCCTTCCTCCACAGCTGCAGCAGGAACCCTGCTCTCACTTTTCCCTAGGGATTATTGCCTTTAGGATGGTGAATAATGTTAACCTACGTGCTATTTTACATGAGGCCTTGAAACAGGACAACTCTTCCCTGGAAGGGGACAGTGGGTGCTTTCTGTGGGCAAAGTGGCCTTATCCCCCAATTTTAGCACTGTGAAACTGCTTACAGAATTCATTAACCTTAAGTTGTAAGCTCAAGTGATTGGTTCCTGTGATATAAATAAATGTGGCAGGAACACAGGAGATTGCTGTATTTCCCTCCAAATTTCTGGAAAGATTAGATAAAATTGTGGTGAGAATGCAGACTCTCAGCCAGAGAAACTAACATGGAGTTATTGTCACACAGTCTCACTCAAAGTTAGGACCACTATGGGTAAAAGGATTTGATTGTACCATCACAGCTTCCTCCTTGTTAGTCTTTACCACACTACAACCTCTCTATTTCATATGTTTATGGTTTAACAATGGGAGGATGGGCAATGAAATTCCTGTGAGTGCATCATTATCCTTTTGTGCAAACCCATATGGATGATTGTTAATCAGGACTGATTCACATTTCCACATTACCACATTTGTACCAAGGGATACTTGTTCCCTGGATGAGCTCAGGAACTGCAACATCAGAGGTACAAGTTTATGAACACGTAAATACCTACAGCACACCCAGTTCTTTTTTCTTAGATCTTTTTCTTCCACAGCTGATGAAGGACCTGAGGGCTGAGGAAATCAGATATGTGTCCTTCCTGCCACTGGTAGTTTTTTAGCACAAATGTCATCCTTTCCTCTTTTATTGGTTAGGGCTATCACAGAAAACCTCAGCATTACCAAGGGCCCAGCTTTGGAAAGGAGAAAGTCCATAAAGAGTAAATGGGCAGCCAGCTGGCTTATTTTCCAACATGTTCCATCTCCTCCAGTGGCTTGTAGGAATATGTTTTGCCTAGACACAGCCTTGCTTAAAGGTGTAATTTTGCATTGCCTGTAAACTCTCCCCTCTCACTTGTGAGTAGAAAAAGGGAGAACCAGAAGACTTGATTTACTGAAACAAATGCATCCAGATGTAAATTGCCTTCCTAAGGCAGGACATTCTCTACACCCTGGGTGGGATTCCTCCTAATGAGCAATAGAAGAAGCATACAAAGCAATTTGTAACCTCTCTTTAGTTATTCCTGCATAATACTAATTATTACTTAATAATGCAAAGCGCTTGTATTTCCTTTTAAATGTTAAAAGTGCTGTAAAAGCATTAACTGTTTAATTCTCAGGACACCCATAAGAGGTGGGCATATGAGTATCATCTCCATTCCATACTTCTTTCCATAATGAGGGAACAATTAAAATTAAGTTGATCAGCTAACTTTATAGAGACCCAAATTCCTACAAATAGGAAATAATAGGCCTAAATTAGTATACTTCTGCATGTTTAAAAGCAGTATTCATCAGATGGATTACAGCTGATTTTTCAATGTAATTAACTTTGTATCCAAAAATCAACTTTATTGGTTCACTTCTAGTATATTAAGCACAATAGGAGGGATGCCCCATTTTCTCTGGCAATAATCAGGTTCCCTTCAGCCTTGTAATTGATTCAAGCAGGAACCATATTATTGTCTAGTAAAACAGAGCATCCCTCCTATTATCCCTTAAGTAGCAGTCAGTCTGGGAAGAAAACAGTTACAATGATATATGAAGTTAAGACAGATGCCGACTAAATAGATATCTGAGTAAGCTAAAAAGAAATAATTAAATAGTTTGAAAAATCAATAAAAGGTACTACTTCAGCTAACCACTGTGCATCTCATCAACTAAACTCTCATTATTGTTCATATCCTGACTGCCCCAATAACACTATACCCTGCACAAACATAGCAAGCCCAATGGCCTCACACTAATTTTTCAGCTTTCACTTCTTTCCCACAGTTTTTTGTATTCTCTCTCCACTCCCCTCTATTTTGAAGTCTCCACATCATTATGCTAGTGCACCCTACTGCCAAAGGATCAGAGGAGAAAAGAACTGATTCCACTGCACCCTCTGTTACAGAGCCTCAGGTACAGAGTTCTGGCAAAACCAGCTTGTTCAGTATAATTTACACCTTTTTGGGTTTAATTAAATTATAAGTGCATAGTGATGGTGAAAAAATACTGTAATAAGCATAAGGGCCACAGTACATTTCTGCCAGGCAAATGGATCTCTGGATGATGGGTGTTACATGTACAGAGCTTGGGCACAGCAAGAGGAATGAGGGAAATATGTCCAGAATACCTTCTGGACATGAATCTGATAAGTGGCTCATTTTCAATATCTGCAGTGGAGTCTCTGAGAATTGAATCCGTAGCAGTGAGTGACTCCTTCAAGAACTTCCAAAACTACTCTAGGCTGGTATTGACAAAGGAAAGCAGGAATCTGACAAGTACTGTTTTAGCCAAAAGGTAAGGATGCTGTTTCTTAATAATGGAATGAACTTTTCTGAAACAAGAAAAGTTCCTGATCAGGTTTGGACAACAGACTCAGAAGACAAGAGAGATAAGTGACCTGCCAGAGCTGCTCTGTGAAACAGCAGAGAAATCTGTGCTACATATTCCAGTACTGAGCTCGTGCTTAAAACTGTCACTTCTTCACACAAGGCAAGTCATAAGCCTAAGTTATGTTTTAACATATGTATTACCTAATTAGACTCCTGGGGCTTACAGGTTAAAAGAAGTCCATCTTTCTGGAGAACCTAGAAGCTCAGGTCTTTATTGGTGAACAGCTCTCTATGGGATGTAGCTAAGCACACCACATCCCAAGTGAGATAGTGCTGTCTTCAGATGTAGTTCTGTTACTGGGTTCTGGTAAGAAATAAAGCACATGAACCCTCCTCTCCCAAGCCTTCAGCCAGCTCACACCACTTAACCTGAAGAGAGGACATGCCCCTGAGACACTCTCTGCTTGCATGACTGGACAGGAGCTGGGGAAAGTACCCTTGTAATGCCAGCCACTACCAGACACAAAACAGATTCTCCGCTTCCTGTGTGAAGACAAGCAAATTAGGACAAGTCATCTGCAGCATCGAGTTGTCCCATTTCATTGTTTTGGAAAAGCAGAGGGAAACCCAGGGGCAGACACTGCACTCAGATGGGAAACACCAGCTTTCTTCCCTTTCTGGGCTGGAGATGTGAATGTCTCTGTCTTAATTTGGATACAGCAGAAGGCTCTCAGTGCCAAAGCCCAGGGCTCAGACCTTGTCATGCACAAGGTGTACACATACTTAATGCAACTTCTAGTGGAGAGGAGGGAGAAAAATACTCACTTTTCAGCAGATTTGGCAACTTTGCAGTTCTACTTATTCTGATCTGTCCCTGAGTAGCTTTTATGCCTTTCTTTCTTCTTTGCCCCTCACAATCCCCTCATTGAAAGAAAAATCTATCATCTGTTCATTCTCAAAACAGACTTAAGTGCCATTATTTGTGGGAACCAGATGTTAATGATTCCAGAGTAGTTATTTTACTTTGCTAAATCTTAAGTAAGAGCATGACACTTAAAGTGGGGAGGAGGGAAGCCTGTTATTTTCCTTCAGCTAAATGTGATGCACTTGACTTGTGTAGCTGCCATCACTATTCATCAGAGTTGCACATTCAGGAGGACATATGAAACATTTACAAATTTCCCTTTCACTCTCTCCAAGCCATCAGTTTAGCAGCAAATAATCAAAGGGATGAGTTAAAAGACAATTGAACAATGCCAGTCCAGTTCAGTACTGATCTGCAGCTTGTATAATTCAAATATAGCTACTAAATTTGCTTAACTCAGTCCCTACTGTCTTCTCCTTTAGACACGGTATGAGAGCCACAGTCATGCAGCCTTCCAATTTCCCTCACTTATCCATGAGAGCAGGAATATCAAGTCTGTTCCATTTGTCAAAAAGCTTTATTTAGGATAATTTGGCCCCAAAAGTTCAGATCAAGCAGATGCAGACAGCAGGGGTGTTTTAGCAAACCTAAAGCCAAAGACTATTCTTGAAGGAACATAAGGTATTATTATGGTTAATACAGCTAAAATTTCCTTTTTGCTTTACAATATTAAATATAATAAATGCTCCCCAGGAGGCTTATTGACCAGGGTTGAACATCAAGAACATTATCTCAGTCTTGTACCAGAATTTAAAAATAAAGAATGATATTTTATTTTACCTTTCATCTTCTCTGTGAAACAGAAGGCCAACTTCTTTCCCATTTAACTTCAGAAGAAGGAAGTCCTTTCCAACCTTTATCTGAGATGCTTCTTAAAACCTTGATTAGTATTCTAAGAAACTCCCTTTTATACTAGTTTTAAGGCATTATCTTACTGATTCTACCAAATCCTTTCTTGTATTCTGCTGTTGAAAGGTTTGAGGTGATGTTGTTACTCCTAATAAAGCTGGATGTAAATATAAAGAAGAAAATATAAATAACTCCTCAACTTTTTGATTTTATAATTTGAAAGTTACATTTTATACATTTCTTTCTTTGGTCCTGCACTGCCCACATTTTTCCAGATTAGTGATGAATGTTAATTCAAGCATGGAGAAGTTATTATTCCCATATACAAGTGAATAGGTACTTGGATAACAAAGTGACAGTCAAACTCTTTTCATTAGAGTGCATAATTTTCCTAGACAGGTCTGTGAAGAGTCTAACTCTGTGTAAAGTGTTAGAAGGAGCATAATGACTGTGTTGTTTCTTAATTTCATCTGTACAAAAGGTTCAGCCAAGAAATCAGTCCAGAAAAGCAGTCAATATCAATGAGACATCTTCCTTCCAAAAAACTGATCATTTTCTTTGTCAATGAGATTTAGACAGGCATTTATTGAATATCATTATCTGCATCTCCCAAAGCATTTTGGTGTAGAAATACAGAAAGCTTTCCTGCACTTAGTTTCCCCCATTTTCTGAATCCAGCTTTAATTTTCAATGTCTAAATGATTTGGAAGCTGTTTCTTTAGTGTTCAAAAGTGAATGTTGCCTGTTACCATGTTTATAGCTTACCACAGCAGCATTAAAAGACAAGCTAATCATTTCAGGTATTCAGATGGTGTTTATGTCTGAAGGATGTGGGGACGCCTGATCAGGTGGGATCAGCTACTGAATATGACTGAAAGTTTGCATGTGGTTTCCTCTTTTTCTTTTCCTGACAGAACTAGGATTTTCATCTGAAAGCGAATTACTGGGACTCTTTTTTAATTGTGTTTTAAGGTGAATTTTTGAGCTTCAATGAATACCAAAAAGGATGCTATATTGTCACTAAGTAACAATAAATCAAAACACCTTTTCCTCAGATAGTTCATCTTTGCTATTTTTAATTGTGACTTCATGAATGACTGTCCTCTCACCCACAGTGGAAGCAATTAACCTGCATTATGAATAAAGTCATTGCAACAGCAACTGAGAAAAGTGGGCATCCAAGTAGTTCAAACAAAGCTACAAGGTTCTGTCCTGGAAGCAAAGGAAGTGACCTGGAATCTAAGCTTAGCCTGCTGCAAGTAAAATCCTGAGGAAAGAAGGCTGTGAGTTGGAAGAAAAGAGACCGAGATTATTTGGTACAAAGTGATGTGAAGCTTCAAGGGTCAAGGAAACTGCTTGTGGTTTCTCTCCATTCTTGAAGAACAGATGAGATGTGCATGGGGCTAAATAAAACAGATTATACAAAGAATATATTTGAGTTTTAGCACTGATTTCTTAGCTCAGCAAAACTAAACCAGAACACCACAAATCCATAAGACGCTGGAAATGGGTAAAAGGGAGCAAAATTATTGTAACCTATATTACTGTCTGCTCTCTTTTCACTGATACAGCCAGAACCTAGCAAGCTTCAGACTTCATTTTACTAAAAGCCTAGAGATTTAGAATCCCAAAAATATATGGAATGCAGACTAAAATACAGTAATGCAAGGCCATTGTAGTTTACTTGGCTTTGGTACATAATGATCTTAATATAAAACACTGACGTTGTATGAGATTTGACAGAATAAATAGATTTGTATCAGGGCATACCTCTCCTCTCCTTTCCTCTGAACCTCAGTTAATGGTGAAGGCAGTTAAATGTAGAGGAGCTCATTAATCTGTCTGTATCTGGAGTGTCTTACACAGACACCATGCTAATCAATGCCTGCGAGGTAGTTAGCATTGTGCTTATGTAAGCAGCACTGTACAGGCACAAAATCTACTGTTCTTTACTTGCACAGTATTTGAGCTAATATTTATTTAATTTTGTTTAATAGTGTCAGTAGGCAGTCAGAAACTGTTAGCCTTTTTTTGTATGAGGTGAGTAAATTGAAATCATAAAACAACACAATTAACTGAAGGTCGTTTTTCTCTGAAAATTCCTCACTCTGAAGAGAGTTTAAATGCTGAAGAACACTTACGCAGAAAAAAATATTGCCCTTTACCCCTATTTCTGCTGCTGTGAGAAACCTATGAAACAGTGAAAGAGACAAACTCTTACCGTTGCCTATAGTGTGGTTAAATGTTTTCTACCCTTCCAGTCTAAAAGGCAGGAAATTGTAAGTGCATTTTTCATGGCATCAAATAAATGCTGTACATCTTTAATTAGCGATGTCTATCAGTGTTGGAGGTAATGCAGACATAAATAAAAGCTACAAATGCTGCATTCAGTATAAAGCAGAGCATAGATGTAAAGATTAATAAACGAAGGAAATCAAAAAGTTTCTGTTGAGTGCCACAAACAGCTGCACTGAGAACAGCTACTCTTTCACTGAGGCATTAAGCTCAAAGCATTACAAACATGACAAAAAATGAAAGATTTTTATACAGAACTAAGTATTGTTCAGTGATAAAAATAGCTTTCTTCATTCTTGGTTAAACAGAAGGGAAGCACCCTAGCAGTAGTAAAGGTCCTTATCAGCAGAGAACAATAAAAAGCTGATGGAGGGAAGTGATCTTTCTCATCTCAGAGGACTACTACAATTGTTACATTACAGTTGTTGCAGATTATCTATATGCAAGACTCTACAGTATCTTTCAGATTAATTTAGCAGTTTAGGAATCCATTATACCTTTTGGGGAAGTGACTCAATTTGGAGATTCCTAGTGAGTGTAAATGAAGGCAGTAGCTTTCATAGTGCAGCCTGCATGCTGTAAACATTTGAATGATGTGATGCAGTTGTGTGTGCAGATTTGATGAGTTTTTTACAAATACTCGACAGCAGCAGTTACATAAATCTCCAATATGATTTCGATACAAAAAATCAATAACATAAAAGGGTTGAATTTCATATTTGGGGAAGTGAAGGATTGAGAATCTCTCTCTCTGCTGCAGGCTGTCTGCACGGCTCCTATTGCCACAGACCCAGGCACAAGGACCCTGCTGTGCACCTCAGATGGGGCTCTGTCCCACTGCCTTTGAAGTCCAGTGGCACAAGCTGTACTGATTGTATCACATCAGGGTGAGGCAGCTGCTCTTGAGAGACTGAAAAGCAAGGTTTTCTTGCTCCAAACAGAATTGGGCCCCCCTGTTTCAGACCCCTTGGCAAATTTCTGGACACAGTCGGATGAGTTCATCTTACACATGGCTACCATTGCTTCCACTATCCAACCCAGAATAAGTGCTTTTAAGGCATCATGTGCTGCTTTGATCTGCTTGCAAAACTTCACAGTTCAGCTGAGGCATAGATATCCAGATGTTTATACCTCTCTCTAAGAAATCTTTTATATTAACTTCACCATATTCTCTCTTAGCCCAAGACCTGATGTCCCTAAAAGTTTAAATAAAGTCCATTGATCAGGTGGGAGATCAGAAATGTTGAGAATAATGGATTTATTGTGCTGCATGCAGAGTTTTGGACACAGCTTTGCCATACATATTCCAAAAGGAAAGGTATGTGGCATTTATAAATGTAATCTCTCCCAACAGACAGACCTAGACTAAATGTGGTATGATGATTATTTAGATAAATAATCAGAATGATTATAAAATGGAGAGTTGGTTTGTGTATGTGGAGGATGAATTTTCTGTCAAATTGATGTAGAAGTAACTATCTAAAGAGACAAAGCAAATACTTTGAATACTTTAATTGCATAGTGCATGGTGTTGTGTCTGTTGTTTAACTCTGCAGTCATGTATCAGACTGATTAGTGAATATTAAATGCAGAACCAGATACTATTATAGCTTGTGAGAAATAATCCCCTAACTAAAGGAAGAGAGGCATTCAGACAGCCAAAGCTATCAGTCATAAACCAGCAGCCAAACTGTGGCACTTCCCTGGTACTAATAAAAGTGCTTCTCTTTCAACTACGTGGAGTTCTCTTTGCTCTGGTCCTATACATACTTCTCAGGAGAAGATAAATTCATGTGTAATGTATCACTGGTTTTCAATTTCATCATGATGAACCCACAGGGTGAATTACATAGTCCATCCTGTGTTTTACAGAAAAGCTAGACTACAATGAGCCCTCTATGTTGTCCAGGGGATATTGATTAAACTGCTTCAGAGTTTGAAGAAGAAGAAAAAAATAATGTACTGATTTTCCTCATCTACATCTTTTCTTCTCATCTTCCCTTTTTGTGGCAATAATTAGTTTACAGAAGTCAACGAGACTTATTTTCTTGCTTGAAATACCATACTTTTGATTATGTAAGAGATTTCTGGGGATCTGTGAGTGTATTCTTCACTTAACAGAATGTCTTTGGGTGCTCTTGTTCCTCATTCTTTTCTGACCTTGAATAGCAGACATCATCTTAATGCCTGTTTGCTTGCAACTTGTAAGCACACAGATAGGTGAAAAAAGGAAGCCCACAGAGACACTCCAATCTTTCAGGGTAAGCTGAAGTGAGAAATACTTAATGCCATTCCAGAGATTCACTGGCAAAAAGCTGCAAATGAAAATTATTACAATGAGTATAAAATTATTATAAAACTGTCACATTTCTAATATTTCATATCACTTCTGACCATAAGCTCCACAGCTATAAAAGCAATATCTTTTGCTCTTCCATGTGCACAGATGATGGTTTGCATTCTTCAGGGCTTATCATGTTAAAATGCCTTTAATTATGTCCCAGGCAGCTGTTCAGAATGTACTCTTAAACCTCTTCAAGGTCAAAACCTTATTTCTTTCTGATCTGCAGATCATGATTCTGTGATTTCTGTTTCATTCACAAAATATCTCTACTGTTCTTGGGAATCACTGCACAGCCCCATAGGCCACTCTGGTATATGACTTTTCCAATTGCCCCTGAAGGTTCAGATGCTGATGTGCTGAGGACCCTTTGCTGATCCTTAAAGGTCAGATGGATTAAAAACTTATGTATGTTCTTATTTCATATTTGAAAAAGGTAGTAATATTGTTAAGGTACCCTTTCTCTTCCCCCCTGCCTTCTCCTGCTCCTGGGGACATGAATATCAAACCTATGGTGAACAGAAGAAGCATCTCACAAACTTGTGTTTCAATGACATACTGTGATGAAAATGCAGAAGAAAGTATTGGTTCCAATGATACCCAGAACTAGGCACCTGGGGAACCCCAGCATGTGCATGGCTTGTGTTGAATTCAAAGAATTACTAGCTGTGTGGCACTCACTAATAGACTCTACTCCCAAACCATTAATTTAAACTCAGACATAAAAACTCAGGAATCTTCTTCATGGATCACTGCATTTGTTAACAAGTATCAAATAGGATAAATTGTATATTATAGCACTGTCTACAAGCTCTGCTATATTTAAATCTTTCAGTGTTTCTATTATTATACCACCCCTTTGTAAGGGAATGATAGCATCCACCAATTTTAAAAAAAACCTATATAAATTGATATTTTCCCTTTAAGTAATCTCCTTATGAAATATTCTGATGAATGTATATGCTAGGAACTTCAAGAAAGAAAACTTCTACAATCTGAAGCAGTTCCAAATTTCCCCAATCTTTATAACCTCTCTTGCAGTGTCCTCAGATAGACACAGAGGTCCATTGTGAATAAATTACTGCAAATATGCTTCAGTTCATTAATTGAATCCATAATAAAATGAACTTCTTAAAAAGTGCAAGCTGCTATACACAGTAAGATAAACAAATACACTGACTCCATTAAATATAAAATTAAGGGCTATCATTAAAACCAAACTGAATATACATCTATATTTCATTCATATAACTATGAGTCAGAAAGGGAACCGTTCCTTTGAGATGATGAAAAATTAGCATAACAATGAAATTAAATGCAGTCATTGGAAAAAAATGACCTTAAGTTTCATTTAAGACAATAGCTAAGTATAACAACCTTCCCAGTCCCAACAAATATTCCAGTATTATATCACATTCAAACAAATAACAAGTCATGTCTTATCAAATCTATCTTATGCAGGCTTTATATCATTATTCAAAAAGAAAACTACTATTTTATTATTCTGGTCACTTAAAGGACAGTTTTCCTTACCAGAGCTTTAAACAGGACCATAATTTTTAGTTAGATACTAGGAGGAAATAATAACATGTATTCTTGTACTCTTTAGAAAATGGAATTTTATAATTTCCTTTCTTGGTAACAGAGTTACATACTTACTTTTCTTTCCATTCTACTAGAAATTGAATGCAATTTCAGTTTAAGTGTTATCTTTAGAAGACAGATCTAATCCAAAAAGGAAAATATAAGCAAGATGCAATGTCAATAAGAAAACATAATGGATCACAATGGATAGGATAATAAATCATTGTTTAACTTGTTTATCAATGACTTGGATGAAGGTCCCGATGCCTCCCCAGCAAGTTCACTCATGACACAAAGTGGGTGGAAGCTTTGGGCTGATCCCCCTGAGTGCTGTGCAGCCCTTCAGAAGGACCTGGGCAGATTCAGGACATGGGCAGAAAGGAACCATCTGGAATTCCATAAAGCAAATGCAGGATCCTGCACCTGGAGAAGAACAACCCCAGGGACCAGCACAGGCTGGGGGCTGACCTACTGGAATGCCCAACTCTGTGGGAAAAGACCTGGTGGTCCTGGTGGACACTGAGTGTCCCTGAGCCAGCAGTGCCCTTGTGCCCAAGAGGGCCAGTGGTACCCTGGGGTACATTATGGAGAGCATTGCCAGCAGGCTGGGGGAGGTGATCCTGCCCCTCTGCTCAGCCCTAGTGAAGCTCATCTGGAGTTGACTATGACTTACTTTTGTATGTTTGTATATATTTTCTTTTGAAACCTTCATAGCCAGGAGTGACTGGTTCTCATCTATAAAACAATCCTAGAGATAAATCTACAAAATGAGTAAGATCTTTTGAAACTCTGGTTATATAGGGTTTGTTAATTTACATTTTTGTGGTGTCACGTTGATAGGGATGGATTTTTACATAGGAATTATGCAGCTGATTACTCAAAAGTCAGTGGTCTATTTTTACAATAATTTCCCCTTCTCTTCCTAACCTTCAGTAATGTTAAATAATTAGATTTTAAATGTCCTTTGTGATATATTTTTCTAGATGATACCGTGCCCTTTAAAACCAAACATTATTTATAGCACAAAAAGCACAAAGATTCTTGACCCAGAACTATATCATTAGAGGAGACTGAAAGAAGCTAGTCCATCAAAGTGTAGGATGTTAAACAGCTTTGTTTGTCTAGAAAATGCATAATCAGCCCTTCAAACTTTTGTTGTGCTACCTGTAATTAATACTAATTAAGGCTGAGGCTCTCAAATATGAAATGGTTGAGAAAATCTGCAGGGTTTGGTTTCCTATTTGTCAACTTTTATTTGAAAACAGCAGGTTAAATTCCGATCTGAGGAACGTTTAGCCTCAAACTATCACACAGATTGTTTTGTATCTATGTAATTGCCAAACTGCTTTGGTCAAAACTCCTTAACACTTTTTATTGCTAATTTTGGCAATAAACCTGTTAATTAGTTAATTGTAAAACATGAGTGAATCAAGTAAAAAGGATCCATCTGTTTATAAAATAAGATTTCTTCTGGGCATAACATTTACAAACCACAGTGGTAGACACCATACATCTATTTTTTGATAAAGTCTCTCACTCTTTTTAGAGCGAAAATGTGACTTCGAAAGAGGTTTGTAATATATCATGCACAGTTAATACCATCACAATCTCAATATCATCAGGGGGACTCGAGAGAGCAGTGAAGAGCTGTAGTCCCTCTCTTCTTTGTGTCACTGACCTGAACCTGGTGTAGACTGATAGCAGCCATAGAGGTGGCTGTATGAAAGGCTCAGTTCTCAGAGCAAACTCACAGAATCTCCAGCTGGAGAAGAGTTTTAAGAACACAGCACATCTCCCATTGTCATAAGGATTATTTTCATAGGCAGACTTAGAAGCCAAATGAAGTACCAGGTTTGAGGGAATTTTACTATTGATTTGAATGGGAGCAGGATCACAGATTTTTTCAGGTGAATGTGTAAGTAGTCTAGGAATCTTATAGTGCTGCTACTTATCTCTTCCATGGCCAATTAAATAGGCTTCTTTTCTCAGAACTGTCAATGTGGCAGCTTTCATGAGCACTAAATTAATCCTTTAAAGGAAAAATATGTTAAAAAATGTAATATCTTTTCTGATTCAGAGATACTGTAAAAAAAGACCACTTTTCAATACAGAAAACAAATCTCTTGTATACTCATGTGGATTACAGAGTAGTTTTCTTACCAAAATATTACATTTCTTTTATCGGAGCAAAGTAAAGATGATACAATACTCTCAACTGAGATTAAAATATGTAAGAATGGAATATTGATAGCAACATATAATATAAAGGAGGATTGGATGATGTACTATGGGAGCTGATAAGAATTATATGGCTTCTAGCAGAGAAGTAAAATGACATAAAAAGATACAGACTGATGGCAATAGGAAATGCATCCATAAGGGGATCAGAGGAGTAAACAGAGAATAGTTTGTATAACAGCAGACAGGCTTTTAAGGGATAATGCTAATTGAATAATGCATTGTAGCCAGCTAGAATAGACTGATATTTCTAAATTCTAAAAAGAGAGCTGAGGCATCTCAGCCTGGAGCGGTAGCCTCCATTGCTCCAGGTCTTCCTCCAAGAGTTTTAAAATCTGTATAAAATGGATTGCTAACAGTGGGGTGGCCATTGGGGCCTGCTTATTCCACTTTGGATGCAAGGAAAGTACAAACGGGTCCTTAAGAAGACGGGTAAATAGACCAAGTATAAGGGTGGAAAACCATATGAGACTCAGTCCAGAAGCTGTGGAGAAAACTACTACACATTTCTCATGGAGAGAGAAAATATTGCCTGAGCATGTGACTCATCTAAACCTCATCATCTAAAATCAGACACCCTCTAAGGCTGGAAGACCTGAGGGCACTTTTAGAGCATGGTTTAGACTGTCCATCTTTCATTTCTGTCTTGGGGTGGATACAGTCTTCAGGCTGCTGTTCATGTTGAGGTAGAAACCAAGCAGCACATCAGTGAAGGAACCCAGGATCACTTTTAAGAAATTACTGACGTGATTTGAAATTAAGAGGCAGGTGCAGTTCAGGCCCCTCACCCCAGCAGCTCACCCATGCTGGCTGTGTCTCTGCCCTGGAGAGTGGCTGGAGTGGGTTAGATGGTGCAGCCTGGGAGCCCCTCTGCCTTGCCTCCAGGATGAAGCTGGCCATTCCACTGACTGAGGAGCTTAATAATAATGTAAGTACATACAATTGGCAGGCCTGCCTGCTTTCCAGATACCTAACCTCTGCAGCAGCATTTGGAGCCTGGAGCAAGAAGTCTGAGTTACCCTGCACAGACCCACCAAAAGAGGGGATTCTGCAAGAGGGGATGTCATTTGGGCATATACACAACTGATAGCCCCAAGCAGGAAGTCAGAGAGCTCAAAGTGTGCCTCCACCCATGGTTCCTCAGATCCTATTCTAGGAATAAGGACCCTGCAGGTGTACGAGGGACATACTTTCTGTCATGGTTTGGGAATGGTATTTTCCAATTTGGTACTCCTGCTAAAACCATGCTGCTGCTTACTCCCTCTTCCCCTCCAACTGAAAGCACAAAAGGCAAAGATCACAGGTTGAGATAAGAACAATTTATTGGAAACGCCAATGGGATAGGAAAATGAACAGTGACAGCAATAATATTAATAAGAGGTATAAGGAAAGAATTTACATGGAAAGCCTGTGATGATACCAATTCAGGCCTTTCTCACCACATTCTGTCCCGACCAGAAAGAATGCCTTTCTCTTCAGGAGAGAGCTCCTTCTGCCCACCCAGTCCCCTGTAATGATGTGAGTGGGTATAGAATAACGCCTGTGTCCTGGCCACATCCCCTCAGCAACTCTCTCTCGTGGCTAATCCAAAAAATTAACCCTATCTTAGCTTAAAGCACTTCTCACTTCCCTGGTGAGACACAGGACTGGCGGTACATTACTGCATGAAGGAGGTGGAGGTGATGGAAACACCCTGCAGCACACCGAACTGTGCACAGTTCTGGAGCAGGAACTGCAGCAAGGAGACTTTGAGAGGACTACCAAAATACAGCAAGAGCAGGCTGGCATTAAACAAATCCACAGAATAAGGGATGAACACCTTCCTGGCAGAAATTTCTTTATGAGCACTCAATCATTGAGACTGCTCCTCAGGTATGACCAGTCTGAACTCGGAGATGATACCCACTGCCATGAGGTATCTGATGGGGACCAAAATTAATTATTTGTGAGAAGGGGTAAGGAACAACTCACAACACTAATCTTAAATTGGAAAAATGACCTTTTCACAATGTCAGAATTTTAAATGAGGAAGTATTAATTTGATCTTAAACAACTGGTGGGCTTTTGAAACAGTCTGCAGAAGGCTGAAGTCATCCAGTGAGGCTGCAACTGCTACAGGTGATGTGGGGAGTGGGGGCACAGACAGATCTACAGAAAGTATGTGTGTCAGGATGGAGCTGACAGGCTCATTTATAAATTTGGCAACTTAATTTGGAAGAACAGCATACTTCCGGAATACTTCTCCAAATATCATTGTTGTTTGTAGGCTTGAAATATAAATGTTTTACTAGCTACTTTTCCTGCAAATCCTGTTACACTATTTCATTATTATACAGCTTCCTATAAAATTTGGTGACTGAGAATCTTGTCAATATAAGCATCATTTAGTGCATTAATTTTAAAATATATTGGCTATTCTTTTTTAAACAAGTTAGTGATATTTTAGGATAGGTTGGGAAGCTACCATCCTTGACAAGACTAATTTAATAACTATCATAAAATTGGTGACAAAGTAAAAAGAATGGAATTGCAGGAGGAAATTCACCAGTGAGAGCTTTAGACTATCCAGAACTGTACTAATATAATAGACTCAAGAAATCAGGTCTATAAATTTTTGTCAATGTAGATTACCCATACAAGGCCTCACGCATCAGCCAAACTTAAACAGGGTCCTTGTACAGACTCTGTGAACAGGAGTGAATTTTACCCTCAATAGTTGAAAAACTATCTTTCATTCTGATTGCATTGGAAAATTAATTTGCTCTATTCTCCAGCAAAACGGAAACTGTCATCTTTACAGTTGTTTGAATAACACAGTTTATACTACATCCACAAATAATCTGCTTTCAGGCTAAATAGAGGATATTTACCATTTCCTTTTTAAAATCTGGTTAATAAAAATATTGACACGCACAGTGCATTAACTGATATAAGTGGGAGTTATATAATGAAATAAGACTTTGACAATAACTTTGAGACACATGAAGACATGCTAGTGCAGAAGAAAACGAAGAAAACGTCGTGAAAATTACTGAAACCAAGAAAGCAGAGCTTTGGTAAAAGGCACGATAAAGGGAGAATGAATGAACATAGAAAATGCAGTATTCTGGGGTTTTTTTGGATAGCAACTGTAACAAAATGGCTAATACATAGACATTTAGGCTATGGAGAAATGGTACCAGATCATGAAAGAGAAAAAAACAAGAAAAGCAAAGGAGAGAGGCAGTGGAGCATTGAGTTGGAGAAGTACTATTGAAGAGTATTGAGTACTGCATCCTTAGAAAGCCTTCCAGTGATGGGGCTTGGAGTCCCATTCCTTGGCAAAAACAACTTCTCACATGGGGCCCATATTCTTCAGCCTTCTGCAGGAGTGTTGATTTCACTCAATATGCATATAGCATCCTCCTAATTATCCATCTCTTTGTATTAATGATGAAATAATACAATCTTCTATTTTCTCTAATTAAGTTTATTATGGAGACATTTTTATGTGCCTATTTTTGAAAAATGAAATTTCATTAAAAGTCAGTGTATCAGATCTTATTAATTCTATTACATTACAACATGAAACATTTCACCAGGAAAAAAAAGACTGAATCAAAACCAACCCCAGACTTTGATAATACAGATAAAAAATCCAATGCATTCACTCTTCAATCTCATTTTAAATACTACAAAACTTTCCTCATAAGAAGTTTTAAAATCAATAGAGAATGACTTATCACATTCTCCTACAGAAATATATTTTGTCTACTTTACTGGGGAGTTTTTCCCCTGAAAACACTACGAAATGCCAACACATCTCACTAGGCCATTTCTTCTTCTTCTTGTAATTAGTAAAAACTAGATAAATAAATTGATATCAATCACCTTTGGGAAAACCAGGTTGGACTAAGAGACCTTCTAATAATTGGAATGGCATTGCACTTTGCATGCTGTCAGTGCTCAGTGACAATTGCTACAAGACAATTGATACATGGTGACGTTTTCTTTGTCATTGCTGGACAGTAGGGACTTTAGTTCCAATGATTTTCTGCCATCATCTGAAAGTGATAGGGGCCTATGAATGACTGCAGCAAGATAAAGGATTCTGTGATATCCTGTAGAGGAATTGCAATGTTTTGCTGCTTTCCTGACATGTTCCATGGCTGTGACTCCAGGGCACACACAGCTGAATGGTTTTGCTGAGGTTTGGAGTCTTCTTGCTCCCGTGAAGCTGCTGCTCAGCATCACTGGTGCACTGCTAGCACTAAGGACAGACCTCAGGGGGTGGCAGCAGCAGAAACACAGGGCTGCTGACACACAGTGAGGGATTCTTGTTTCACTTCTCTAGGATACAGAGTCCTAACCCATTTGAGCAATTGCAGCAGAATATATTGACTGTGTCAGGAGACTGAAAATTTCGCTTTTCAAGCACTCAGTAGAAGCACTTGTAGCACACACCTAACTGACTACTTGCTTATTTTGGTTTTCTGCAATCCACAAATATATGTCATATAATTTAATCCTTGTACAGCAGTGCCTCACTCTAGAAGGAATCACAGAAATTACATATATGAATAACATCTTGCAGCCTTATTTCTTGTGTTAGAGTGACTGAGATACTGTTCTAAATGTTCAGGGAGAATGAAGGGCTGTTTCTGGTGAAACCTGATCCTGCCTATCCATTAAGTTGGTGTTGTTAATTACTGCAGCTCGGTTTCATAGAACACATTTTTTCTGCCAGGGCAATGTAGTTTGTCCAAAGTCCATCCCCCAATGCTTCTCTCTCTTGTAGATGACTCTGTGTTGAGGGCAGACAGATTGTCTGGCCTTAACAGAAATTTGTTAAGAAGCATTTCACCCACCATGGCTCCTGAATTTGGAGAGGTGAGATCAGGGGACATTGCTCTTTTCTCAGTATGGCAGCAAAATTAGCATACTGGAGACAGTCCAGTGAAGATAAGGAAAGTACTGGAGCATCTCTCCTGTGGCTGAGAGAGCTGGGCTATTCTACCTGGAGAAGGCTTGAGGTGTGGGATCTTATCAACGTGTGTAAATACCTGAAGAAAAGAGTGCAAAGGCAACAGAGCCAAGCTGTTTTCAGTAGTTCAGAGCAAGAGACAATGGACAAAAACTCTGTGGAAGGCAACATCAAAACACTTAAAGCTCTTTGCCACTAGGCTCTTCTATATAAGCAATGCTAGACAAACAGTATCATCACAGAGGAAGAAATACAAGTGGAGTGCCAAGCTTGGTGCAACATGCAGTGAGCCTGCCACTCAGACATGGCCTAAACTGAAGGCACACCTTAAGGCAACTCTATCACTTTCTTGGAGTTTTCTTCAATCCCTTGTTTTGCTCTAGTTTTGATCCCAAGTGCCAAAGGGAAAACGGTTCCAGTCTGTGAAACTGCTGTATTAAAATACAGCCTAGAGGTGAGCAAGGAGCATGCCTCTTCCTCTGCTCCTGAGAACCCAAGAGGTGCAGACCCCTTCATCTCTGCCTCCTCCTCCAAGCTTTACTTTTTTTTATGAAACTGAATGCTGAAGAAAGAACTGTACTGGATTTTGTTTGCCCTAAACATGAGGATTCAAGGACCAGTCTCACTCAGGACATTCAGGCATTCCTTCAGTAACAGGGCACATTATAAGATGAGTGCCAAGTTCTTGACCCTCTGGCTGAAGGTCTGACTATCTCTTTTTGCTTTCTTCATTACTTCTTTCTCCTTGCTGTTTAAAAACACAATAAATCCCAGAAACACTCCCAGGGAAATTCACCAGCCTTAACACAGTGCCTCTGCAATGATCTAGAGTGTTCTAGATATCTCTATGGAGCTGGCAAAAATTAAAGGGGATCTTTGACAGACTTGTGATTTTCTAGAGTGGCATTTGGGGGCCTCATAGATACCCTGTGGCATTTAAAATGCCATTTAGCATCTATAGTCACACACCTGAACAGCTTCTTCTTCCGCCCCTTCTGGTGAGAGGGATAGAATATAAAGAAACAGAAAAAAATTCTGCTTATATTCTTTGATGTATCACTATTCACACCATCCAAATAATCCTGTGAAAAGAGATATTACTCATTTAATTGTTCCACATTTAGGGACTTTTCTGATGCTTTAAGAATTGTAGTTAAATTGTTAGTCTGGCTCTTTGGACTTAAGGTACAATGAGTGTTTCATGTATAATCCAAGTTTGAGTTGTTTGGGGTTTTTTTTGGCTAGGAAAAAATGCTATTAAAAAAGCTTTCAGCATTTACAACCAAAAAATCTGGGGTAAAAGGCCTCCTGTCTTAAAGGCTGGTAAAAATACAGAGATTGCAAGCTGCAGTTTCAATACAGTTGTCTCTGTCTGCTTGAGAAGCAGCTTTTTGCACTATACAGAAGCTAAACATTTCACCTATTTCATAATATCAGTAATGGAAGAATTGCTTTTCCATTATAACCCCATTTTATGTTTAAAGCACAAAGCAGAACCTCTGTTTCATTATTGCTTAATGCCAGAACAAATGTTATCCTTTTCCTTTCGGAGAATTATAAACTGTGTCTTTATTTACTTTCATGGCACAATTTTCACACATTTGACAGATCATTGCTCATGTTCTTTATTGTCATGATACTAGTGAAATGTAGCATAAGCTCTGAACTTGCAACTGCTGTCCAATCAATAGAAAGATCACACCATCTGAATAATGCTATGATATGTGACATTATCTATTCAACTGTTCTATTTCTTGGGACATGTGAATACTGTCACATTGAAAATGAACACCATTTATGCTGACAGATTTTTCACCATTCAACGCTTTTAATGAATGTATTTCAAAATGAGGTACCAGATTAAATAAATTTAATGTCATATCAAAACAGAGATATTATCATTATTTGTAGCAGCAAAGTTCCAAGTAAATTACAGTGAACTTACATATGCAATGCATTCAGCAATAATAGGGTTTTTGAAACAGCATAAATCTTGTTGGATGTCAATGTGCCACAGCAGTGGTATGTAGACCTTATTCTCCATATTTTTGTGACAAGAACAAAGGTGTGCTTTGGCATGGTTTTCTAATGCATCAAATTAGTATTCAACGCAGAATTTATTGCTAACACAAAAATTTACCAAGGAAGCTCTGTAAGCTTCAGTAACAGACTCCTATATCCTTCATTGCCTACAGAGGGTTATTATCACACATTCTTGCCATAAAAATCTTCTGTCTTGAAATTTTTCCTCTGACCATGTTATTTTAATGTGGGCATTGGATCTAACATTCTTTTCCCCTCAATGAAGTATCCTTTCTAACAGAATCACACCATTTCTGGAAGAATAGCTTAGGGATAGGTTTTCATTGGAATTACCAAGTTCTTGTCCTACATGGTACATAACATTCTTACAGTGCAACAGGAATTACTTGTACAGAGCAAACCACTACTGCCAACCAGGGCCTGCACAGCATGAAACTATAGGAAAATTGTTGTGGGAAAATGTTTAAAAATGGACCTGTGTTTTTCTGAGTGTGATATCTCGGTGCATGGAGGCTTTTGGTGTCTTCAGACAAGCACTCCTTTGTCTTTTAGTAAAGACAGTCCTGAGAAGGTTAAATGAATTTTATGAA
This sequence comes from Irena cyanogastra, assembly GCA_013397155.1. Taxonomy (NCBI): domain Eukaryota; kingdom Metazoa; phylum Chordata; class Aves; order Passeriformes; family Irenidae; genus Irena; species Irena cyanogastra. Next base: position 643,687 of record VWZV01004767.1, on the reverse strand, counting down.
CAATAAGGTAAAGATTGACATATGAGAATGATTTATCAGAATTTGTGTGATTTAGAAGTTTTTCAATAACCTATTGTATTGTAAAAAATGAAATTGCAATAAACCTCATTCTCTGATTATCTCACTACTTCCATAGTGCAAGCAAATCAATTTGCATTCCATTAAAATAATAAGAACTGTATGTCATAAAAATACACAAGAAATTTGGGAATCTAATATAGAGTTCCCACTACAGACCTATTTCTGGTCTAATAGTAAAACCCCCTGTGTTTTCAGTTCTGTCTGACACTAGTTAACAAAGTTATGTAAATCCTGCTGCATGAAAGAACCTGAGACAGGATTCCTAGAGTGAGCTCCTAGCTCCTATTATCCTAGCAGTAATATTCAGCAGGGATCTTCCTTGTGTCTGACTCTCTATATGCTCTATATGTACAGTGGAACTTGTGAGATGTTCATTCTTTAAAACAGCATTCTTCCAGTTGTCAAGGCAAAATCTGGGAGGAAACAGCTTCTCAGCAGAGGAAACCCTGCTGTTTAAACACTGTTGCACAGAAAACATCAGCAAAATTATCCTACAGGACAGGTCTGACTATTTTTTCATTTGTAAATGAGGTAACAGTGTTCTCTTTCTCTGTCACCTTACTTCCTTCTCTCATCTTGCAGACAGTCAGTTAAACTTCCTCTCCTTCTTTGGATAGGTGTCATTCTTTCTGAAGCTAAAAAAGCCCACGTAGTCATGGGGCGATCACTGCACATAGTGGAGCAACTAACACAGAGATCACCTCTTACTTACCAGCCAAAAAAGAAATAAATGTCTGCAATGATTAAAGCTGTATACATAACAAAATTTCAGTGATCGGCAAGCCAATCACATCCCTAACTGCTGGATCATCTCTCCTAACAGAGCGTTGAGTTTTGAAAGCTCTTCAGAAATTAATCTTTAAGTCTAGCCTGAGGAAGTATTTTTATAGTCTTAGTTTTAATGAAGAGCAAGCAGAAAGGAATGTTTTGCATTATAATTAATGTCCTCTCTCTCTGATTTTTTACACTTGTAAAACAGTCAATTGGTACTTAGATATTAACTGAAGGCCATAGAGAAATTGATTTTGATTACACATATAAGTAAGTAGACATTGCTCCACTATACAAATAGAAAAAATAAGACACAGTTGTTAACTGAATTTCCTCACTGACATAATAAATTAGGAATTAACTTATCAATCCCTCAAGAGGTATCGTTTGAGTAGAAAATATTTAAAAATAAGTAATGTGCATTTTGTAAAGTCTTCAGGAATCCAGTGTCTCTGTGTTTTAAGACTTCAAGTATGATGTACCAATTATCCAGCACTTGGCAATATCCATTTGTAAGTTTGTAGCATTTCTCAACATCAGATTTTCTAACCTGATTTATATGACAGGTGAAGAAGAAACAGATTGTGTATACCTAGAACAATTTTAAATGAATGGAAAGACTTTTCTATTTCTTCCTTTTCAGCCAAAAATCATGTTGTAACAAATAAGTCAAGTTAAAGATGCCATAGTGTGAAGAATTTTTTAAAGAAACAAACTGATTTTTCAGGCAGACTTTGAGGCTACTTTTGCTTTTCATAGCTCAGCAGAATGTGTTTACACCAATCACACAGTTAATTGTCTGAATATTCCTAAAAATGCCATGCAAAGTGGTTACCTTGAACCTTGAATTTTTTATTCAATTTTTTTTTAAAGTACTGTTTTTATTCTCTGTCTTTTTAATGGTTTTCTCTAAGGTTTATTGTACTTCAGACTCTGTATTATAAGCCATGAAGAGCAATTATATCCTAAAGTATGGTGATCACTGCTGAATGTGATACTCCAGGTAAAGTATATAACTAGTAATCAGGCATTATTAATTCCATTTAGTTTGATTTATCATCTCTTTCTCCAGGAATTAAATGTAGTGCTCTCTCTGACATGTGTACTGCAGTTAGAAATTCATCAGCATGTTAGAAGAGATTGGTATGATAATGCCTTGTTGGTCACTACGTTGCAGCTTTCTTTAAAGCGTTAACTGTGAATAAACTATTTGCCTACTTATATATATGTAAATATTAATAACTGAAACTTTTGACCTTGACAAACTGTGATCACTAGTACTTGAGCTATCTTGAATCACTTCATTTGCTATATTCTCATTAGATAGTCAAATTAGCTCTAAAATATACCTTCTAATTGCCTCTAAAAAAAAATCCTGGTCCTCTGATGAGTTGACACACTGTTTTGACACATGTAGCTGATTTTTTTTTTTTTGTATGAAAGCTTTTTCAGCTGAAAAATCCCTTTCCATAATGAAAAATTTCAATTAGAATGTAGTTTCATTTAGCTTTCCTAACAGTGAAAAATATAAAATTCCATTTTTATTTATCTAATCTCTTTTTTAAATTTCTTTTTCCTTATCTTGGTCTCCCTTTGTTTTTCATCCTTCACTTTCTACTGTAATCTAGTCAAAAGATGTAAAGCTGTAAGAAGCTAGTCAGCAGTTCCCTCATATTACACTTGTTCTAGAATAGCTAGTATATAATTACTTACAACCTGCAATAATTTTTTCCTGTTAAGTGTGTGAGTTGAAGAAGGGGGTTGGTAAGATATGTGAATCAAATGGCAAGAGAAAGAGGAAGCACATGGAAGCCAGGACAATGTTGTCAGCTAGAACTGTGGTCTTCGTGACCACACACATTGTTACTGCAGTGATAGGAGCCAGACCCTCCTTGTGTTATGTTCAAGATATATAAAAATGGGGACTTAGAAAGATTTGAATTTCCAGCCAGACTTCAAGTATGCTGCTTGGCTGCTGCCCAAGCTACAGACGTGAATTTCGTAAGTGGCAGAAATTTTGATAGCCATTGCAGTTCTTCATGCATTGGTAGCTGTACTTTTTTGCAGAACCCAGTGTGCAGCAGCTCTCTCTGGTATCCATCCTATGTTTAAGGACAACAAGAATCTAGGCTTAGATGATCTCTCTTAGAAGCAAACTTCTTTCAGAGCCTCAATACGTCAAAGGGAGCAACATACCAAAAGTAAAAAATTCCACTGGCTTTCAAAGCAGGAGCTGACATGGTATATCAGCTCCCACCATATCCACAGGCTGATGATTACAATCTTCCAACCATGATAATAAGGCTGAAAAATAATTAGCCTGGTGGGAAAAAGAGAGTTCTTAGCCACATCAGTGGTTAAGATAATGCTATTCAACACAGTATGTGGCTGATAAGTAAGTGAGCTGGGGGGACAAGGAACTGAGGAGAGAGGACCAGCCTAACTGCTGACAAAACAAATGTGGAACTACGTGCTCCTCTCCATTTGCGATTTGGTTCCAGTTCAGCAAAACTCTTAAATATACATCCAAAAAGTGCCACGAAGGAAGCAGACTAAGTCTGTGCACACTTCGTGAGGAGCTGACGCTGTACATCAACTCTGATTCTGGCCCATCAACTATGCAACACTTTATTAAGTGCTTAAGGTCTACAGCCAAAATTATAGAGTTGGAAAATATACCTCTCTTCCCAAATGCAGTCAGGACTTAGGAACTACAGAGCTACAGTTGGCTGCTGGAAGATGTCTGCTGTGCTTGCTGGCTTTTCTGTGTCCTCTTCTGAGGTCTCTAAGTCTGCAGTAGGCAGGACCTTGAAGTTGGGAATGAAGCAGCACAAGCCCTGTCTCAGAGCTAGCCTTTGAGACATAGCAAACAGCTGCTGATTCCTGATTCGGGGTCTACAGGGGAAAACTCACAACAGCTTTAGGAGACATTTCAGGTCTTGCCACTTTAATCACAAATTGAGAATTAACTGATCACTTTAAAGTTAAACAACTTCTAAAATTACTTTCTATAAACAGATGCACTATTAAAGCTGTTTTGTTTTTAGAGTGATTTTGGAGATGCTAATTTGCATGATCAATTAGTAGAGATCATGAGAAATACATGTGTCTGTATGCTAACATTTTAAATTTTTATTTAAACAGAACAGAAACACTCTCTTTGATACTCAGATGACCTTCCAGATTTCCATGTACAGTATCTATGGATTTTTAAGCATAATTAACAACTTCCATTTCAGTATTTAAGAGCTGCAAGTTCTGTTTCTTTGACAGTCAAAAGCTAATCAATCTTGTTCTCAAATGCTAATACAAGCAATTAAAAATAACATTAATTGAAATACTGCAGGGGCTGTTAGTTTTTTTCTTAACCTCATGGCAATACTAATTTACAGTACTAATTAGTGAATTGCCCTTTGTATTATAAATCTTTAGAAGGGAGAGCTGGCCTTTAAAGCCCAACAGAGAGATGCATATGGTCACTGCATTTTCAGTAAACTTTCATACTATCAGGATATTCATTTCACCACATAAGCTAAACATGATGGATTACATTGTTTACAATGAAGAATATTAATTTCTGCAAAGAAAAATGTGTTGCCCATTTGTCCTGTGGTAAAACATGCAAATATTCTTTATAGAATAGAGTATATTCTGTCCAGTTGTCCTAATTAGAAGACTATAACTGCCTCATATGAAACACAGAAGAGAAAGGTAAATGGAAAATATGTTATAAAGTGGAACAAGATAACCTATGAAATATGGATAAAAATATATAACATATTGATTGTAGGCAAACATAATTTAAAACTTCTTGCTGAGCAATTAAAAATTCAAAAGAACAAAAAGTAAAATCAAAACTTATAAAGTAACAGTTACAAAATTATTCCTATTTACTTTAATGAACCTTTTCCAGAAGTTCTAGTTTAATTTGTTGTCATGGCCAGTTGCATTCTTTAAACCAAGGCAGTTAGAATAGTTTATTTTCCAGAAAATTACCAAAGGCTCAGGTGGTTCCTTGATTTAGGAACAAGCCTGGGAGCTTTTAGCATTCACACTATAATCTATGCAGAATACTGATTCTCCTTGGAAGTACCATTATAGCATCATTCTAACATATAAACATGAAAGCACACTTAGGTCCCTCTATAGTCCTGCAGGCTGATTTTTCATGTTATTTTCATGCATTGCTATTGTGGAGTTTGGAAACCTGATGAGAATTTTTCGTTTTTTAGTAACAGCTGAATGGAAATTTATCATATTGAATTTTCCATGGAAGACAGCATCTGTGCCATGCAGAATACCTGCTATTATACTCCAAATATTCACTGGGCTACAGCAATGGGAGGTAAGAAAAAGTGTTATTTGAAAGAGTAACATGAGGGGTGAGGTGAACACAGACAGCTACAGAAAGGTGTCATAAGCCAAGTCAATCCTTGAGAGTTTATGTCTGATATATAGGAGTTGCTATTGAAACTCCAACCTTCCAGAAATGCAAATATTTCTTTTAGACCAATGGAAACGGTGGCAGGTCCTAATTGCCACGAGAATAACTGGTATGTTTGACCTCCTGCTGGTGTCAGCCCTCACAAGCAGATGGCATGCATATAGGGAGATTCCCATTTAAAACATAACACACTTAGGGCTCTGGATTTGAAGCTACCAATAAAGCAGGCAGCCTTAGAAAAAGAGTATGAAAGTAGATTTTAGGCCTTTACTGGGATGTCATTGTTTAAGCAGTAGGAAAATAAGATTGTAAAGACAGATAAGGAAAGATTAGTTGCTAATAAATGTTGCATTAAGTAACCTTTATTTTAATTGAGTCTATCCTGTTCCTGGATATGAGTCATTCTCTAAGATCCTCCCCTGTTAGCTTTGTTCCAGATAAACTTGTATGTAAATAGCCACAGTGGAAATCTGATGCTGGCTGCAAGTTTATGATCTGGTTCTTTGGCTGAAGCTGAAGTACTCAAAAATAATGTAGTGGAGCTTTTTTGTAGTGCAGGATGGCCTTAGGAGATTCCCATACCTGCACATTTTTAGTACTGGGAACATCCTCATTACCAGGGATTGTGCTCTCACCACACAGTCAGATTCCTGTAGGCAGAGGCAGCGGGATTCCCAGCGTGGGCTACATGGGCCACTGTAGGTCTCCTAATGCTGAAAGCAGCAAGAGAACCAAACTTAAACACAGGATCATAAAGTGGTTGGGTTGGATGGGATCTCTTCCACTAGATCAGGTTGCTCAAAACCCCCTCCAGCCTGGCCTTGAATACTTTCAGGAATGGAGCATCCACAGTTTTGTAGTCTAACCTCTGTCTCAGAACAAGTCTGGGAAAATCAACCCTGCCATCCATTACATAAAAGATCAGGAAGCTAACATTAGGACATAGGCCAGCCAAATATTGAAATGTTGCAGCTCATATCTCAGTTAATTCCTAGATCCTGAGAAACTGAACTGTATAGAGTTGACATGTGCCAGCTACTGAAAAAGAAAGAGCAATTTTAAGATTAACCATCAGTGTTAGATCTGAATGTAAAGCACTTATTTTTCATCTAGTTCCTTCCCCATCTGTAACATGTGAGACAATACTTAGCATCCTGGGTCTTAGAGAATCACCTTAAAGAAGAAACGTGACAGATTCTCCTCAAAGTAAAAGCAAAATATTATTAGTTTTTCCTCTTTTCCTCCCCCTCAAATGCCAACATGAGAAAGTCTTGATTCAAGGACAGCACCTTGATGTAACACTGCAAGAGGTAAAGCACACATCCTTTGTAAGAATAGAAAAGTACAAAGCCAACAGCCTTACTTGTTTATATATTAAGTACTCCTGTCTTTTGTGAACAGCTGCAGATTGCAAGCACTGTATATAAAGGTAAAACAACTCGTTTTTAATCTAAACATCAAAACTTTGTGGTTTTTCCCACTAGCAAGTTACAGACTTTACAGATGACTTTTTCTTATCATAGATCCTTTTCATTAAAAAAATAATTGTTAAACTTTTCCTCTTCATTGTCAGAAGCAGGTTAGTTAGTGCAATGAACCTCTTACAATTGGAGTGTTATAAAGCAAGGGACCTCTAACAGAAAATTTGAATCTCTGTTATATTTAGGATGAGAAGAAATGGCCTTGAGTTGCTCCAGGGGAGGTTTAGATTAGATATTAGGAAAAATATCTACACTGAAAGGGCTGCCTAGCATTGGGACAGGCTGCCCAGGGAAATGGTTGAGTCCATCACCCCGGGGATATTGAGAAGGAGCGTAAATGCACCACTAAGGGACATGGTTCAGTGGCGGACTTGGGAATTATAAATTAATAGTTGGACTCAATGATCTTAGAGGTCTTTTCTAAGCAAGACGCTTCTGTGATTCCATGATCTTACAGGAATGGAATGTCAACTTTCTACATTACTTTTGTCTGAAAACTTTTTACCTACTCCAGTTCAGGCTGTGCCCTTCTAAGTCAAGGTTAATTTGGACTGCATCTAAGATAGGATGGTGCTCCATGAAATTAAATACTCCTGAGATACTCATCTAAGAGAGACTTCCTTTGTTTCTTCTTTGTTTCCTTCTTCTTTGAAGAAAGTGAGGAGCCAGGGCAGTGACTTGCTGCTGGTGCTACAAGGCTCCACATCAGTTCCACTCTGGCATTTCAAAGTGTTTTGTTTTTTTCCAATCTTCTGCTGCTCTTTCTCACAGAATTTCTCTGGGGATGGGGAATCATTTAATCAAATTTAACAGAGGGATCACATAAAATATACCATAAGTTGGACAACATCACAAGAAATGGTTAAAATTAAAATGCAACATGTAAATTCAATGTGAAATATGTATGGGTTCACATTTCTGTATTCTGGTTTTAAATGAGTCAATGCTCCGAAATGCAACACTTACACTTTATAACCTGTCTTTCTATGTAAATCAGAGCATTAGTCTTTCCCTGCTGCTCATAAAGAATCAGCAGTAAGGTTGGCAGACTCAATTACAATCCTGTTTTAGTCATGGAGGTTGTTCAACTCTCCTTCTCTACACTTACACAAGTTCTGGAGTAGTGTGATTTGGAGGACCATAGTAGGACATTAAGCTTCTGTAGTGGGTTGACCCTGGCTGGATGCCAGGCACCCACCAAAGCCACTCTATCACTCTCTTCTGGAGCTGAACAGGGGAGAGAAAATATAATGAAGGAGCCATGGATTGAGATAAGGACAGGAAGAGATCACTCACCAATTACCACTATGGGTAAAACAGACCCAACTTCAGTATATTAACTGAATTTATTGCTAACAAAGTCAGAGCAGGATAATGAAAAGTAAAATAAATCTGAAAAACACCTTCCTCTCATTGTTCCCACCTTCCCAAGCTCTACTTCCTCCCCACAGAGGGGCAGGGATGTGGGGACTGGAGTTACATTCACTTCATCACACCTTGCTCCTGCTGCTGCTCAGCGAGAGAAGTCCCTTGCTCCAGAGTGAGGTCCCTCCTACAGGAGACAGTTCTGCACAAACTCCTGCAGCCTGAGTCCATCTCACAGGCAACAGGTCTCCACAAACTGCTGCAGCATGGGTCACTCTTCCATGGGGTGCAGTCCTTCAGGCACAGCCTGCTCCAATGTGGGTCTCCCACAGGATCATAAGTCCTACCAGGAAACCTGCTCCAACATGGACTCCTCTCTTCATGGGTCTGCAGGTCCTGGCCAGGAGCCTGCTCCAGCAGGGTTTCCCAGGGCTTCACATCCCGCTTCAGGCATCCACCTGCTCTGGCATGGACCTCCTCCACACCTCTGCATCCCTGTGGTCCTCCATGGGCTGCAGGGGCACAGCTGCTTAACCATGGGCTGCATCATGGGCTGCAGGGGAGTCCCAGCTCTGGTGCCTGGAGCACCTCTTCCCCCTCTTTTTCCACCAACCTTGATGTCTGCAGAGTTGTTCATCTCACATATTCTCAACCCACTTTTCTCTGGCTGCAATTACATCTGCACAATAACATTTTTCCTTCTTAAATATTTGCCACAGAGGCATTACTATCACTCCGGATGGGCTTGGCCTTGCCCAGGTCCATTCTGGACCTGGCTGGCACTGGCTCTGTGGGACATGGGAGAAGCCTCTGGCAACTTAGCACAGAAGCCACTCCAACAGCCTCCCCACTACCAAAACCTGGCCACGCAAACCCAACACAGCTTCTCTCCCTTTCCTTCAGCTTTATCTGTTAAAACCAATCTGTGCAACATCCTTCTACCTTTGTCCTGCAAGCTAATGAGTACAAGACAGAGTTTCTTTCTCTTCCCAGCTACAATTTTTTCAAGACATTTGGGAGCCTAATTTGGGTGATGGCTAAGTGTTGTGAAATTCAAGCTGAGTTAAGCAGAATAATCTAGCATTTTTTAAGTGGAACTTTTTACAATTTCCTCTCAACATGAGAAACTTTCTTATATCCCTATCTGAAGTGCACTGTGTGTATATTGAGTGTAAGGCTACACACCAATTCCCAGTTACATTCTTCAGCACAGTAGAGAAGCTGTCTGCATGATTTAGCCCCTACACAAATTCTAATATTAAATTGTTTTTAAGTAATATGCATATGCCATGAAACAAATAAGTATAACCACATTATTGTTTGGTTTCTCCATGTCACAAATGTTGTGGTGCAGATTTTGTTAGATAAGTAAAGCAAGAGTTCAGGTCTTTGTTCTTTCGTTAATATCAGACTGTACTGCACTTCCCTGTATCACACCAGAGGCTTGGCCATACCTGAATTTGTCTATCTACATAAATATGATGGTGGATGTGAGACAAGAGTGACAAAAATAATCAAGGAATGATTGCCTGCATAGCTGTTTGGAGATTTTCTTGAAAAAAGTATCAAGAGAAATTGCAAGAAACTTTACAATGCTCATATAATCTGGATAATCAAAACTGGATAAAAATTAAGAGAAAAGAGCCTGGATTCTTTTGACTTGTTTAACTAAGAAGATAAACCAAATCTAAACTGCTTATTTCTTCCATATTCCTAGAAATATAAGCCTGCCTTTATTATGCATATGCTCAATTTTTTTAAAGAAATGTAAGAGCAAAAACCCATCTCTGAAGAATAAAGGATGTTGCTACCATAAGGCGAGAAACAGAAAAAGGGAGAAACAGAAAAAAAAATTAGTCCCTAAAAACACCACTGAGGCCACAGCTGCTACATTTATGTGGATTCAGTAGTGGAAATATGGCTCTGGTTTTGTGACAGAAAGATATTTCCCAGGTAAAACCGATAAAAATCCTGCTGTAATATGTGAACTGCACGATATTATGCTTTTATTAGAAAATAAGCCATTGAGGAACCTGCAGCACACTCCTGTCTGTGCTCAATAGACTAGATAGGGAAACAAGTGGTCTGTTTGATTTCTGGTATGCCTAAATCTTGAGGGGAAAAAAACTTCTACATATCAAACCTCTGTTCAAAAGAGTGTTGCATGGAAACATAAATGAGACTGACAGGAATGTCTGTTGGTCCAAGGAAGTTAAAACAGATGTGATAAGCGTTTTGCCTCTCTTGTTTGTACTGCTTTTGACTTAAAACTATTAAAAAGGAGGGGTAAAAGCAAATCTAATTCAAAGATGAGACACAAAAATCACATCCACAGTGAACTTTGGATACACTGCTGCCTTGGTAGTAGAATGGTCTCCAAATACAGTGAATTTCCTGTTGAGATGTTAATTAGAAAAACACATTAGGATTTCATTATTTCTAAACAGGATTTTCTAACACTACTTGTTACATTCTGCACTGGCTCTTGTCTGCACTGGCTAGTCAAGTCATCCTGGTTTTTTATTTCTTCAGGAAGTGGACCAACATTAAAAATTTCTGTAAGAGGTATTATTTCAGCTTCAAAGAATGTGTGCCTCCTATCCTGAAGATGTACACAGTACATCACTATAGACAAGCCTTCTCTGCTTTGTCATTCTTGATAAAATTTTGCTTATTTGGGATATGTTTTTTATACCAAACACATCTAACCATAACAGAAGAAATATTCCACTACTGGATAGTGACTATCTTCCTTTAACTGGCTGCCATGATATCTGGATGCTATGATGACAGGCACATTATAAATGGGCATAGATCTCCCTGCCTCTATCAGGCCATTTATCACTTTGTTTGGAAGATCTTCTAATTACTCTGCCAATGTAGGTGGTCACAGTAGCTGAAGGAGTTGCTTTAGGTAGACTGCCAAATGTCTAATTTGTCTTGTCATCCTTCACATTAAGTGCCTATCTCTTGTAGGGTCATTTCTCTGTGCTCATTCTTCCTCGATAGCTCTGTTACCTTTGACACCATAGGCCACCTACTACTCCATAAGAAACTCCCATCCTTAGGTTTATGTGGCACCAACTCACTGTTTCTTCATTTGGCTGACAGCATTAGAGAGTTAGTGCTGATGGATCCTTTATTTCTTCCCTGTCTCTGCTGGCATCTCTCAAGGCTCTGTCATTATTCCCTTTTCTGTCTTCCCAGTCACTGTCTGGATGTCTTTGCCAGCTGTCCTGGACCCACTTATTTCCCAGTATTAATGACTCTTAAATCTGATCTTCTGCCTGCAGCCTTGCTTCTGTGGTGTCTTGTGCTGGACTCCTCATGGCTTCCTTAGATGCTGCATGCCTAAGGATGAATGTGCAGCTTTCTTCATGGCAGCTGTGTTCTTTATCACCACTTTATGCACGTGCCTCATGGTTATTCTGACTATTCCTTCGGTTCTGTCTCCTTGCAAACATCTCCTTCTAAAATACTGTTGCCTCCATCATTGTTCTTCCATTTCCCCTACCTAATTTTATCAAAATTCTTTTGCAATGGACTGAATTGAACTTGCTCTGACCTTTATTCTCCTGTGGTATTAGCTCCTGTTCTATTTGTTATAAATCATGTTCCTTACGGCACTTCCCTACCTCTTTTCTAAATCAGCAAATTTAGCATATGTGCATGTTAAAGTATTTTGAGACTAAATCTGAAAAATGTAGAAGAGTTTATTTGTTCAAAATAAAGTATACTTTTAAGCCATTATGGTAAAAAACTTAGACATCATGAATATTTGCAACACTATCAAAAATATTTACTTTACACCATGGCAGTAAACTGTGTCTCTGTAGCAGTACTGTTTATATCTTCATGAATGTGATATAAGATTTTCTGTTGCAATGTATTATACAGTAATTTCTAATTCTTTTCATCCAAAAATGTACAACTGTAGCAAGCTGTAATGTGGGAATGTTGCTTTCCAGACTGAAGCAAAGCTGTTATCTCTATCTAGTTCCCCTCAAACTGATGAAAGAACAGAGGTGAATTTTGAACCTGATTATCACAGAGTAGGCATGTGTTCTCAGAGGCTACATCTGACAACTCTTCCAGTTCTGTGATGGTAGATCCAGAGAATATTTTATTTTACACATTATGACAGTCACTGCATAAGACAGGCAGGAAAAAAATCTCATTTTAATTCCATTTTATGCAGTTATATAGCTTCATAGGAATGAAAACAGTTGAATAAATTACTTATCTGGCAGACAACAAGCACATCTAGGCAGGTAACAAGGAGTTCTGTAATTGGTGGTACTGAGTAAATGTTAGGCCATTTTAAGCACATTGAGTCAGATTTAAATCATCATGTTAGCAGTTTATTCAGCAACCAGCTGATCTCTCCTTTGTGGCTATGAAATACTGGAAGTCCACTGGTGATTGCTCAGAGATTTCAAACAGTGGTACTGCTGAGTATTTTCCACTTTCTTCTATTTTTCCTCTCATATGAAAGTTGCACTGTGAAGTTAAATACTGAAGATCAGTCAAGACATGTAGTGAAAAATAGTGAAAATTTCCCAGGAACAGCATTTTGAAAGTGTTGTTCTGAAAGTGACAACTTTATAGCACTAAAATCTGCAGAGCAAGAAGATTTGTAAGTATCAAAGCAAACATTATCAACTAACTACTTGGCATATTAATAATGGGAATAATGGAGGGAACCCCTGAATGTAATGTAAAAAATCTGTTTATCATAACTCTGCAGGTTTTATCTTCTCCAACTCTTAACTGAAAAGTGCTCCAGATATGGCCACTGATGGCTAGGATCATGAATATTCAGAATAGGAATGTAGCTGCCCTTTATCCAGCATGGGTAAAGAGACTGACCTCAAGCTCTGACTGTGCAGAAATCTATAGTAGAGCTTACAGTTGTGAAAAAAAAACCCCAAACCCAAACCAAAACTCTTGACATGTCCATTAATGAGTACCAACATGGAGGGTTAATTTATGAGAGATGGAGTAGGAATGCTCTCAGTTGAACTTGGTCCCACCATGAGAACCTAATTGTCATTATTCTGTAAAAAACACCTTCTGATCTCCCTGCCTTAGACAGTCTACAGAAATTTTCGCAGCTTTTAAGATGTTGCTACTAACAAATGTTGGACCCAATCCAACCCGAGTCCATCTGCATTAGCTATTTAATCTGAGAGGGTTATATCTCCCTTACCTAGTGTGACTTTAGTATAATAATCAAAATGATAGTATATGGTATTTGCTGAGAACACTTGTTTACTGCTGATCTCTTCTTGTGCCTTTGGGGTCCTTTTAAGGAGATATTGGCAATTCCTTACCAATACAGATGGCAATACTGAATCGTGTATTCACAGAAATTTGTGAGGACAAGAAACCCATAGACAGTGTCCCATACTTAAAATGAAAATGTCAAATCTTGGTTTTCATACTGATTTTACAGAAGTCATTGCACATAAATATTTGCACTTACCTATTTTTAGATTGAGGACAATTACTAAGTTGCACGTGTTGGGGTACATTTTTTTTCCATTCATGCTCTTGTTCATCATCAACCATGTTTATTTTTTCTGAATAAAAGAAACTTTTATTTCTTTCATTGGCTTGTACATTTGTACTATGCAATCAATAGTAATTCAAAAAATAAGATTCCTCATAGACCACAAAATGAGAACTGTGAAATACACTTTTCTGAAAAGTTCTGGAATTGACATATTACAATATACAGAATCTGTCTTACTACCAAAAAACGTTCAATCATGCAAATGGCATGTACAGGCAAATGATATATATAGATTTAAATAGATGTTTAATAATCCAGAGAATAAAAAAGAACATTAATTTAATATCGTGTGGATGACTGTGACTTATACCTGGACTGAGTTAGCAAATTTTACAGAAACACAAAGGGGAAAAATTGACTTGAACAATGGAATTAGATTAGATTTAGGCTTAGATTTCAACAACATAAACAAAAAAAGCTCAAGAGAAATATCAAAGAAAGGTAATCAAAATTCTAGTGATATAAGTGGCAATCTGGGTTGCTAACACAGATGTATGACATAAAGATGCCATAAAGCATCAAAATTTTTACACTTTCATTATGGAAATATTTGAATATGTTTCTCTGTATGGAAATATGCAGAAAGAATTAGGAAATACTATCAAAAAACATCTAAAGAGGTTTTCTGCACGTCCTCTGAGATTCCAAACATACTAATTCCTTTTTGTGAAGGACGATGGGACTCAGAATCTCCTACTCAATGGAATGTATTTTCCTATATAATTAGGTTTTGGTTGCATTGAGATTTAAAGTAAATCTCCTACTGATTTTGGAATATGGAATTTTATCTATGTGGTATGTTCAGCCATCTTCAGACAAAAATTCCCATGTGCAGTTCTGGTCACTGCAATATAAGAAAGACATTGAGCTGTTAGAGAGCATCCAGAAGAGGGCAACAAAGATGGTGAAAGGGAATATGAGAAGCAGCTGAGGTCACTTTGTCTTTTCAGCCTGGAGAAGAGCAGACTGAGAGGAGACATCATTGCATTCTACAATTTCCTCATAAGGAGAAGAGGAAGGACAGACACTGATCTCTTCTTCCTGACGACCAGTGACAAGACCCAAGGGAATGGCCCGAAGTTGTGTCACAGAAAGTTTAGGTTGGATGTCAAGAAAAGATTCTTTCCCCAGAGGGAGGTTGGGCACTGGAACAGGCTCCCCATGGAACAAGAAGCATCTGGATGACGTTCTTGGTGTGACTCCTGGAGATGATGCTGTGCAGAGCTGGGACTTGGACTCAATGATCCTTGTGGGTCCCTTCCAGCTCAGCATAATCTGTCTAACAATACCATTCACAAAAATGTCAAACACACAATTAAGTAAATTAGAAAAAATTGTCCCAACTATACAGATTACATCTTAATGGAGACTCCAAGATTGCACTTGTGTAACAGAAGGGCAGATTTACCATATCACACTTAGAGATCCAACCGACACTACACAAACCACACTCTAATCAGGTATGTCTGAACTAACAAAAAGGCTCAATTTCACTTCCAATTTCCAATTTCTCATTGTAAAAGAAACATTTGAATTTGACTGTAATTTTCTCTCATCATCACTCAAACATACGCTTTTTTTTCTTAAAGCAAGCTAGGTACAGGAGAAGGAGAAGCATTATTAACAGTCCAGAAGCACATGCAATGGCTTCCCCAAAACTGATGGATTAAGACAAAAAGAAAAACTTTTTTGGTAAAACTTTTTTAGAAACAGATCTGTGGTCAAAGCCTCTAAGGAATTATTAAAATCCAAAAGAATCTTTTTAATTAACATCCTGAGTGTCCTTTAAAGTGAAATAATTTCAGAGTTTTAGAGTTTAAACAAATTGCTAGTTGGGAAAAAGAATCCAAGTCTGTTGGCAGCTCTTCTGTTTCAGATGCCTACACAGACACACAGACATATATATATATATATACACACACATATATATATGTATATATAGCAACGGATGGTGGAAGATTTAAGCAATATTAGGTTATTTTAAGGAGGAGTGGTGGTTTAATTTTACACCCAGATGGTGAAAACTAGTGGCTGTAGTGCAGATATGCCAGGCTACACAAGCAAATAGATGTCTCTCTGCATCTCAGACTAGCAGAAAATAGATACTTTAAATGGATCATTTTCTGTAATAGATCAATACTCTGTTGTTTTATATATTCAGGTACATACAGTGGTTTGGCTGTTAAAAAAATCAATACAAATATAGTGCCATTTTTGCAGCTGAGACCAGTGCAAGGGAGTAGGATGCTATAGCAAAGTGTCTTCTTCAGCTCATCTCCAGCTGCTCCACTGCTTCTTTAAAATCTCTCAAGTTTCATGAAATTCTGCAGGACAAGAAAAGTATTCACTGCTCCACAGAGTGAATTTCTGCTCACCATTGGAAAGTAAAAAATATCAACTCTTCAGCAGGGCTGTGGTTATTACTGGTAGGAGACTAAAACATGTGGTTGGTTTCATAGTGTCCAGCTTGCTTTTTTTAAAATCTGAAATCATTTCCATAACTGCAGCAACCATGCAGCATAGTCACACTTCCAGCTATCTGTGACAAAGAGGGATGTCTCTGCTGTTACCTGATTTGTTTTTGTTCCACACAGAACTGATGCTATCCCACTGTATGTTTTGTATGTAATTTATAAACATTGCTTATAAATGAATAAAACTAGGGTTCTGGAAAACCTTCTTGTTTAAGTAAAGATATTTTTCATATCATATTAATCTTCTCTATTACAACTCTCATACAGGTGCACACAGTTTACTTATTTAAAACCATAGATTAGGACTGAGAGAATTAAAATGGACTTTCCATGACGAAAACAGACTATGGAAAGGATGTAGCAGAACACTGCCACCTCCAGTTACAGACCATGCACAGAATATACTGAGCATATTATTCTGTCACTTACTCAGAATAAATGGTAAACAGGTATGAGCTCTGGCAAAAGGGTCAGGCTGACTGCCAGTGCAGAGGCATGCACACATTTGAGCCTTTGATTACAGCTGATTTATTAAAAAAAACCAAACACTAAAAAACTGATACCACAGATAAACCATCACTCCCCACATACTATTATGATCAAGTTGCCACATCAGAAAATTTCTTATTACTAGGGATATTCAATTAAGGACTCTGATCTCTAACTTCAGGGCTTTACCTGCTCAGCTTACATTGGGTACAAGGAAAGGCAATCTACCTTTGTGTTTTGCTATGTCCTTGGTTTCTATTTGTCTAGGATGAACTTCTTGAATAGTTCTAAAATTCTGTGGGATAGCCTATGATGTCAGAAAATGTGCAGAGGGAGGGAACATCCAGGCTGAATCATGAGTGCCTGTGACCCAGCAGAGGTGGAGGTTTACACTGAAAGACTGCACTAATGTGGGATGCTTTTTTTGGGCAATGTGAAGAGATAAGCATCATCCAAGTACTGTAAAACAAGGAGAGCAGATCTACAGTGCATTAAGTGAGGAGGATGATGATGGCTGCTGCTTACCACTGTACAGGGGGTGAAAAGACATGAGATAATACCAGTAAAACAGTGTGAGAAGTGTGAGAATACAACTCCTGAGTGCCAGGTGGAAAAAACCTCGTATAGTTTCTGTACTTAATATCTCATGATGGCTATAGCAGACTTTCTAACTTAGGTTCCAGCTAAGGCTTATTGCTGGCACACTGTGCTCCTTATCTGTCCTTTCCATCTCACCTGCCTTGGCCACACTCTTGAGACCTTCTGTCTTCCTGCTTCAGCCATTAAGCCATGCTATGTGCAACTCTGCCTTCTACACAGGATTGATACTTTTTCCTCTGTCACTTTTCCAGTCTTAGATCTGAAACTGCTCCTTGCCTTTTCCTTGGCTAAAATTGCATTAGAGTTTACTTGAAACACGTATTACCTGTCAGATCAGCCACCAAGCTCTAACACTTGTTATTAGTACAGTCTCATGTTCTGGGTGTGATTTGTTTGGAGAGAAAGTAAGAAATTGAATCAAGCCGAAAGAAAAGAAAAGAGTATCAAAAGATGGAAAAAATACATTATGAGTTCAGACCAAGAGAAAAGATGCCATATGCATGGCCTGACTAAGTGATATCTTGCTGGAGGAGAGGAAACGCATACCCACAGGTATATGAATAAACATAAAAGAAAAAAATACCTAGCACGGCACTTGGAAACAGTAGCAATAAGGAAGAAAAGAAGGGAGAATATTGAGATTAAATGATATACATTAGATAGGGAAATTGCCTTCCAAGTTGGAGTCTTATAATAATATTAACATTCTACTTTTAAAACAATTTGTGGAATATAATTAACCTTTTTAAAAATCTTTATCTTTAAAGATAAAG
Source organism: Irena cyanogastra (assembly GCA_013397155.1). Taxonomy (NCBI): domain Eukaryota; kingdom Metazoa; phylum Chordata; class Aves; order Passeriformes; family Irenidae; genus Irena; species Irena cyanogastra. The sequence continues at coordinate 625,634 of VWZV01004767.1, read as the reverse complement.
CCATTACCATTTTGCACCAATATATGATTACATCATTTAAAACCCTATCATTGCCTGCATAAATGAGAATTATTCTCAGAGAAGAGAACAAGTAAGAACAACCAAAGGGCTAATAATATGGAATATGTTTCCCTATGTATCTGGAAGAATCTCAGGTGGTTTTCTCATTGAAAATAAGCATACTGTAAATGCAATTGTGACAAAAGGAGGACAGAATTCTTTCAGCCAGAAAAAAACCCCAAAAAAAACAATTTGAAAGATTTTTGGGAAAATATAAATATTCAAATTTAAAATCTCCCCAAAAAACAGTTTGACTTTTCTTTACAAAATGAGGTATATGTTTTCAAATTGTCCTAACTTAAAAAATTACACTAACTTAAAATTACCCAAATATTGAAATCATATACTCTGGACCACTTCATTCCTTTTTGCTTGTTTGTTTGTTTTAGCTTTGTCTTTAGGCTAATAAAATATTATTTATGCAAATCTACTTCCACAAAACCACTCTTTAATACTGCCCGAGTACCTCTTATACCAGATTTCTTTTAATGATACATAAACAGTCGTTGCAGACACCACTCCTATATTTATAGAATTAAAAACCAAGAGATCATAAGGCCATCTAGGTTTATCTTCAGTGAATCACAGGGTCTTAAATTTCACTTGTTTCCCTGGTATATATCCAAAACTCATATTTGACTAAGGTATATCTTCCAAACTACACTGAGCACTGATGTGAAAGCAAGAAGTGCAGAATCCAGTCTTCCTGGTAATCTGTGCCAATATTTAATTGCTTGCGCTGTTAAAAATGTGTCTGATTTCTCACTTGAAATTGGCTCTTTTTATGCTTTTCTTCACCAGATTAAAGAGCTCTTTAGTACCTCGTATATTTTTCCTATGAAGGTTCCTGTACACTGTAATCAAGTCACCTCTCAATCTTCTTGTTGATAAGGTAGACAGATTGAGCTCTTTTAGAGTCCCCTAGTAAGGCATTTTCTCCAGCCCTCAAATCATTTTTGCAGCTCTTTCATGAGCTCTTTCCCATTTTTCACTGTCCTTTTAAAAAAGTGGACACTAGCACTGATGAAATATTCCAGGAGCTGTCTCACCAGTTCCTTATGCTCTTTACTGTACTTATTCATCCTCTAAAGAAAGGCAGAGCTAGTCAGAAGGCACCATCTGGTGAGGAAGTCTGACTGGTAGGGGGCAGATTTAAATACTTAAAGAGTAGCAGAGGGGAGGGTGGAATGGGGAAAGGACATTTAAAGACTGACTTGCTAGACTATGATCATTTTTAGTTTCCCCAGGAGGTTAGTGAATTCTTCTCTCTTGGACTGCTATTGCCTGTGTTAAAAAGGTGAAGAGCAGCAGACTATAAAATATGGAAAATGAAAATTTCATTGGAATTACACATGGATGAGAAAAATCAGCATCTCCCTACTGGAAAACACAGGATTAATGGCAATAAGGCAAGCC